>OY979668.1:5692400-5963400 GCA_963855955.1 Luperina nickerlii
AAAATAATAAAAAAAAAATCTGAGGCAGTACGAAGTTCGTCGGGACAGCTAGTAAGTAAATAAAACAAAGTCGGATTAGTTACATAATATTTTATAACCCAAGAACGGCTGGACCGATTAACTTTGATTTGTTGGATTTGTCTCCGCCCCGAATAGAAGAATAGCTATGAAAAACAGACCAAAAATTCACGTAAAAAAATATATATAATTCATTATCTTGTGGGATAAGCTACGAAAGGAAAGCAGCGTTGACTGTACTGTTACTTCTTTATTTAAGTTTTGGTATAAGAATCAGACGAACTATGTCAGGTGGGGTGGAACTCTGTCTGATGTGTATGGGTTGAAGTGCGGGGTGAGTCAGGGGGGTATTACCTCGCCTCGTATTTTTAACCTTTATATTAATCAGCTTATTGTTGAACTCAGCAGCACCCGTATAGGCTGTCACATTGACGGAGTTTGCGTTAACAATATAAGTTACGCTGACGACATGGTGCTGCTGAGTCCATCAATAAGCGCACTCAGGCGTCTTGTTAAGATCTGTGAAGACTATGCGGTCAGTCAGGGACTCAGGTACAATGCAAAAAAATGTGAATTATTGGTATTCAAGGCGGGCACCAAATGTTACTCTAACATGCCAGTTGTGGCCATAAATAATACTCCGTTAGCTAGAGTAACAAAATTTAAGTACCTGGGTCACTGGGTCACTCATGACCTGAATGATGACCTGGACATAAAGAGGGAGCGCAGGGCGATGGCTATCCGAGGTTAATATGCTGATCCGCAGATTTGCACGTTGTACGACGCAAGTGTAAATAACCCTTTTCAGAGCATACTGCCAGTCTTTTTACACGTGCAGTCTGTGGGTCAGGTATACGCTGAGGGCATACAACGCCCTGCGTGTCCAGTATAACAATGTATTCAGGATGCTGCCCATATATTTTGTATGGAACGGCTCTTTTTATGATATCTCGAGACCGGATTACTACTAATTTCGATTATTTTATTACGTTTGTCGGTAAATTTCCTAGTGCATTGGGAGATTTTTACATTACAACATTTTATAGATTCTGCGACATTGATGCGGTACGGAGTTCGCCGGGTCAGCTAGTTCTGTAATAAATCCAACCACCGTGAAAACATGAGTGACGTCAGCTGTCAATTTTTACAGAAGATTTTTACAGAATAGCACCGTGAAAACTTAGGTGAAGTGGGCGTAGGCGCGGGCCTGCGGACGGAGAGTAATGGGTAGCTCACCGTCGGATCAGGACCAGGCTCCCGCGCCGGACGGCGCGTACGTGTTCCACGCGCACCTCAAAGAGATGTCAGCATCAAGGGAAGGGGCCCGTCAGGGCCGAAGCCTGCCGGATCAGCGGGATTGTCCGAAAGGGTTACCGCTGGCCCGGAACATAAAGGGCTAAGGACACGGGTGGGTTTTAGTCAGTAAGAGTCTGACACTCCCTTCCGCTTCACCCAAAGCGGGAGGGGTCATTTGATGATTTCACATCCTGAAAAAAAAAAAGTGAGCGTTGAATGAGCTGTCAATAGTGTCAATTCCTAGCAAAAACAAACTCACTTCACCTAAGTATTCACGGTGAGATTTTTACAGAACCGACCGGCAGGTGGAGTGACAGCTCACTTCACCTAAGTGAAGAGAGAGTGGTGAGTTTTTACAGAATTGCGCTCATCATCATCAGCCTACAGCAGTCCACTGCTGGACATAGACCTCTCCTATTTCACGCCATTAAACTTGATTTTCGGCAAAATTGCACTACAGATGTTTAATAAACTGTGTCTACCCCTACTATGCTGGCAGAGACAGAGAATTGGACGGTAGTAGCCTCCTTCTGTGAGACCGTGATGGTCAAGAAGGAGGCTGCCGAGCGGGATCGGGAGAGGGCTGATCCTGCTCGGAGAAGGAGGCGTCGGGGTGGCAACCGCCTTGGCGCCTAATACGCCGAACCCGCTTACCAATAAGGTAGGTGGACCTTTGGGGTCGCGGGCGCACAGAGTGGGGACTCCGTCCGCCCACCAAGTGACCCCAGAGAAGACGGTGGCACAGTGATCACGTGCTGCCGTGCATAGCGAGGCTCAGGGGAGGCCTCTTTACAGTCTCCCCAAGGATGTGCCTTACAGGCGTTGCACGGGGGGGTTCCGGAATTGGTATTTTAAGAGGAACCGGGACCACCCCTATGTGCTGAAGGTGATCACCGGGGCGGTTTTAGTGAGGTAAAAATCCCACACTCCCCGACCTCCCTCCCCGGAGGTCGGGTGCCTTTTGAAGGTTTCCCCCGACAACAAAAAAAAAAAGGCCTTAGTTAGGGGTAAACGGCTTTTTTTTTGTCGTGGAGAAATGCTCATGCATATTGCACTACCACGGGGAGATAGTGCAGTTATGTGGGACTCTAACCCACTAAAACTCCACGGTGTCCTCCTCTGCCGCTTACGGCGGGAACACAGGCACGCGTTAGCACTCATCCGTGAACCCGCCGCGGCTGTCCGTTACCGGACCCTCCTCTGGGGAGTACTCCCCATCACCGGCGCACCAGAACACATAGCACGCCGTAACCACCCCAGGGACCAAACCAGCACATGGGCGCCAGACGACCCCTTGTCTGGGCGCCCTTGGTCCAGGGGTAAACGGCTTATGCTAAGTAATACCAGCCACACGGGTCGATCGATCAGGTTAAGCTACGCTTGCCGCGGTTGGTCCATGGATGGGTGAAAATCTTCACATACCAAGACCCCTCCGAGCTTCGGAAAGCACGATAAGCCGTTGGTCCCAGCTGTTATTCGTGGAACTTTGTCAATCGTTACGGGTCGTCGTCAACAACCAGTCTTACCAAGGGGTATCGTATTACCCAGTAACCGGGTTGTGGAGATCATATAGGCAGTCGCTCCATTTAAAATACTGGTATTCAGCTGTATCTGATTAGATGCTAGGCAGATGATGATGATCTAGACATTAGTTTATTTAAACATGAGTGTACAGACGCCAGCACATCAAGCTACTACAATCTGTCAAATTTCTTTAATAGATTTTCAACTTTACCGCTAAAGCAAAAGGTTCAAAGTTGATTGGGAAAATTTTACAGTTTCGGGTAGCTTGATGTGCTGGCGTCTGTACCTGAAAGTGTTGACAAGTGAACTGTAAAGCTACGTACACACTGACAGGTGGCTTGCTTAGCGAGTCACCTTGCGAGTAGCGAAGTGAAACGAACCCTCTAGAATGTTCGCAACCGGCCGCACTGCGTGCTTGCGTACGTAGCCTACGCATTGGCAGTCGGCATCAGAAAAGAAAGTTTTTCACTATTTACTATCTTACAAACGAAGCCAGATATTCGAGCCCCTATTCATCAGTATTAGAATTCCAATTCCTACTAAAACAAGATTTTCCCGTACCTACACAATGTTTTTCAGATCTATTCCGTGGGTGTCGATTTATGCGCGCAAGGAAGCGAATAAGATGCCTATCCCGTTGTTCAATAACCCTGTAAACAAGAAATACGCAATGTAACGTGAAATAATGATGGCTGGTTATCTCAGTACAACCGTTTGTGAATAAATGTGCTGGTATTTTTAGTCTGTGGCACAAATATTCTGACGTAAATTGTGACGTATAGTTTGTGTTGGTTGTATGCATAGAGGAAAGTAATATATCGGGTAGTTGTATGCTTATTCATGACGTCAGAAACTGATGATTTTATCATAATGGTGGGTATAGTTTGCCTATTCTGTTTATCATTTAATCTATTCTGGTTCCCGTCTAGGTGATTAAAAACAGAATTGTCGAAATCAGTCGCCGTGGTAAAGAATTATCTATCGATGAACAAACATTAAAACAATCGATGTATTAAAAACCTACTCCTTTTTTTAAAGTTGATTATAAGGTGACTGTTCATTATGGCGGGATTTCAACACAAAACAGAAACAAAATTACCGGTTTATACAGTATATAGGTATTAACTTTTCGCAAAAACACAATAATAAAACTAGCTTAAGGGGGAAGCGCTAAGGTAGCCCGCGAAATTCAAATTTTCTTACGTTTTTTGCAATTTGCTGGTCAGTATTAAGTTGTAAGTTGATTAATATATGAATCGCGACCGTAAGAAATATATGTGTTTACAGAATTATAATCATTAAAGTCATCAACACAACTCTCTAAGACCACCTAAGTCCAAAGAATGATGATTTCATGAAACAGTTATTCTTTGGACTTACGTGGTCTTAGAGAATTGTGTTGATAACTTTAATGATTATAATTCTGTAAACACATATTTCTTACGGCCGCGATTCATATAAGTATTAATCAACGTACAACTTAATACTGACCAGCAAATTCCAAAAATCCTCAAAAAAATTGAATTTCGCGGGCTACCCTGGCGCTTTCGCCTTAACTAAACACAATAACATACTAGCATGGATTAACTGAACTTTTGGTGAGAACGCCTCAGCGATTTTACACACACCCGCTCATAGCGTGGTTCAAGGTAACCTGGTGCGGCGCGCGCGCGAACTCAAAATGACGCACTGCGCATGCGTTACTCGAGACTTGTAGTAAACCACAGAACAAATAGTACAAGTATTAAAATTAACATACCTAATGTAATGGGTACCTATAACGAGTTGTCTACGGTGACAAAGATACCTAAGTGACAAAGCTACCTAAGTGACAATGCTAAGTTCTCATAAATCTAAAAGAACTTGTGGCGTTTGGTTATTTTTGTATATTGATAACGGTTCAATTGAGTGTCATCTTAAATCGTATTACCCAGAAAGAGGACCACTTTTACATAAATAATAAATAACAGCGTTGAAAACTCCAAAATATCGTGGTCTGGAACATAGAAAAGTTGTCGAACATAGTTGTAAATTAAAAAGTTCCTTACCATCTGTCTGCGAACTTTATCCCACGCAATCCACCCACTTCGTAACTCGATCAGCTGATAGCGAACATTTAGGAAATGCCTCGGATTATTACCGAGCTATTTCAGACCGGAATTTTAATGAAATGAGGTCTTTTATGAAAATTTTAAATAAATATTGAACTAAATTCTTTTGTTATTTATTTGAAACGTTTATTTATAATATATTGATTTAGATTCTCGACTAATAGGCCAAGTAAACTCGCTACTTTTACGATTGGCGATTGGCGATTTATTTTTTATTATTTATATATACTTCTTCTCTTCTTCTTCTTCTTTTTATTTTTTCTATATATACTATTTTTTTATTTAGCCGCTTTTTAGAAGCTAAATGCATCGATGCAGTCGCAAAATCGCAGATGGCCGATGCTAAAAGTACCGCGTGTGCTTTGGCCCTAAAACATGTACACAATACTTGATATATAAATAAAGAGAAACATCAGGTATTAAGAAGGTACACTCCTTCACTTATAGGAGTTCACAGAATGCACAATAAAATTAACTACTAAACTAACAAAATGAATTGGAAATAAAATAATATATTAAAAAAAAGAAAATACAATATTTAGAGATATGTAAATTAATTAAATATATTAAAAATTTCTTATATTTAGACAGCGACTCGCAGATGTCTAAATTCGTAGTTTTAGCTATCACGTTATAATCCCTACAAAGACTTGGCACAGTGACGACGTATTGAAGTTGAGTTATGAAATAAGATAAATGTGCATTTAGGGAACTGAGATAAATATTTTTTTTAAAAACACTTTCCGTCGCTGAAAAGTGTCTGGCTATGTAATTTTCGAATTTAAAAGAAAAAAAAAAGTTTATAAAAATAGAGTAGGTATCTAACTCTAACCTGTGGCGGCATCTACATCATCACATTGACGTCACGCAAAATCCTGCATCGCGCAAGCAGAGTTTACCGCGAAACTAGAATATAATACAACATCCCGACATTAACCGTGGGCAGATGGCACCAGACACAACACCCATCTGGTCGAAGGATCCTCCCTATTCTATAGAGGATGAATGAACTTTACACCCTGGTCCTTATACCTCCATAATCCTATGGGTAAGTTTAACGTCGGTCTTTATTCTTAAGCACTTTCGCTAATCCTGACGTAGGTATAATTGGAAGGTTTTCGTAATAACCCTCGTAAAAGAATTTAACGGCACTAACTACCGGACTCGCACAGAAAAAAGGCTTTTTTAACACTTCAAAGCATTCAAAGAGCTTCACTATTGGAACGAGAGAAAAGCAAACGTTCACCAAAAATGCAACCGTTTGCAAACTGTCTGCCAACATGCCATTCATGTGACGCAAAGAATTTTTTTTTCTATGAGATTTTACTTCGTAAGCTTCATTTGAGGGTTTCCAAAGCAAGGATTTTGTGCTGTCATCCAAATAAATTGGGCTCATAAATGGATAAAATCCTAATCTTAACTTTAATATTATGAATGTGAAAGTGAGTTTTTTTGTTTGTTACGATTTCACGCTAAAACGGCATAACGGATTTGGATGAAATTTGGCACCAGATACACCATAACCTGGATAAGGACATCTACTTTTATCCTAGATCGCAGATGAAGTCACGGGCAACGGCTAGTATTCGAGCCTGATTTAATTAAAACAGCCTATAGGTACGTTGTTGCATTCTTATCTTCACGTTATCTATTTATATAAAATTCTAAGTCCTGACTGACTGATATATCAACGCACAGCCTAAATTGCTGGTCTTAGAGATATGAAACTTGGAGGGTGTGTTCTTTGTGAAGAGTAGGTATCCACTAAGAAATCCTGAAACATAAAATTAAATACTCATCATTATCATCCACAGCCCGACCTCACCCACTGCTGGGTGGGAATATTCATATTCATATTTATTTATTCATCTTTAAGCTAACAGTTTACACTAAATCGCTTATGTCTATGCTAATTCTGCAAAATCACATTAAAATTTTAATTAAAACTTCTTAGACTAAAAAAAAATACAAAAAAAACGGAGTAACATGAAATTTTAAAACAAAACAACCTTATACATAGAATAGGCTATTATAATATAAAATAGGCCTCTCTTATCTTGTGCAAATCTCCACGCTTCCGTGCCAGCCTCATCTAGGTTTTGCCCGCGATGCCAACAATGTCGTCTGCCCATCTCGCCGCCGGACGACTGATCTCGCTTTGGCTTATACTTGCATTGAATTTTGTAAGTATATGTATTGGGTCTCATAAGGTACTGTTTATTTCCAAGACATGACGTGATTTCCACTAGCACGCACTGGATCCTTTAACTAGCGTAGATTTCGTATCATAATATCGTTTGAAGGGAAGTAAATAGCCCCGACCTGAAAACAAAAAAAAAACTTAGGTAAAGAACAATGTGCAAAAATGTATTGGGCTTGGTCTAAATGTCCACTAGTACTGGGATCTGTGAAACTGAACAGTCAATATTTCTTTTTTTTAAAGATGATATCGTCTCTTTTAGAAATTCGAAGAAAAATAATGAAATTAAGTACCATACGCGTAATCACAAGTAAAATTATCGATATCATCACGGCCAACATTATTAGCAAGTGTTACACAAGATGTTACAGCTAGAAGTAGTGGGAATATTAAGTTCACCATTTTCCCACCCTTTTTTCAACGTATGCGCACTCGATACTTAATAGTACTCGATTTTGTATTATTTAGTCAAATAAAAAACCTGATTAGTTTATTGTAAATAATCGATTCATTCATTTATTCATTCGAATTTGATGTATAAAGGCTCGTACACACTGGCGCGACGCGACACGCGACACAAAGGCACCGCTCGACGCGCGACTTGCGGTGCCTTTGTGTCACGTGTCGCGTCGCGCCTGTGTGTACGAGCCTTAATACATCAAATTCGTACCGCTGAATGAATTAGGCATATTATTATTCTAATGAGACAAGGCATATTTTAACTGGTTAGAAGTATAGTTTTTAAAATTAGACTTAGTTTGACGTTAATAATAGTCGTTGGTCTAGTGGTGAGCTAGTTTGCTGTGCGTGAGGTCCTGGGTTTGATTCCCAGGTTGAAGGAAAGAAAGAAAGAAAATACATTCATTAAGCTCAGACTAAGAGACACACAATACAGCAGTATTAGATAATAGTCGTACATCAGATAAAAACTAAGATAAAAATAAAAAGTGCAAAGTCCGAAGTGTAAGAAATTAGCAGGAAAGTGTGCCTCGCGGCTGCGCCAAAAAGGCCCAGTTCAGCAAAAATGCCAGACAACTGGTGCCTGACGCTGGTTTTCAACTGGACCTGGTGTGTGAGGTGACAGATGTAAATCAGTTTAATACTGCATCGTGATGTGTGTAATGTGTATGTGATTTGGCAAAGTATTATTGGGTTTTCGATCTGGAATTTCTCAGCAGCAGCTCGGAGCCTGGATTTTTGCCCGATTGGTGGCAATAGACTCGCTCCCTCTTATATGAGATTTAAACATATAATTGGCGAAATTTGGGTGTTCTACATATAATACGTAGATCTCCTCATAACCCTTCGGGGAATACATGCGTACAATGCGTGCCACGAAAGATGAGACTTGACCCCGCCTCCCCCGCTCTTTCCGCCGCCCCTATGACGTCCGGTCCCGTCCCGCACTCAGACCTCATACCGCTAAAGATACCTAAAATCGTGTACTGCGCATGTCAATCCACGTGGTGTGTCAAGTCTCATCTTTCGTGGCACGCATTATAATGTCGTGAAGATATGTGTTTTGGCGTTAATAAACTCGTATAATGATTAGCTATGAATAATCAAGACAAAGTTGGTAGACAAAGGACATAGGACAAAGGTCATGTCAAATGCCCATGTAACACCCACTCTCATGAAGATCGGAGACGCTTCAGTGTGGATGAGTATGTTTATCTAGGACAAACTGTCCAGTTAGGGAGATCCAACTTAAAAAAATACAACTTTAATACCCCTGGCTTATATCTGGCCTAATAACCGGTAATCTTCGTAGACCTAAGACCACTCACACACGAAGACTCTTTATAGCGATACAAACACGTGTTTCTGTCACTCGGTTAGCGACTGTCATCATCTAGCCTAGCCTTTCCCAAAATATATTAGGGTCGGCTTCCAGTCTAACCGGATGCAACTGAGTTCCAGTATTTTACATGGAGCGACTTTCTGTCTGACTTACACAATCCAGTTACTGGCTAATACGATATCCTTTGATATATTTTAAATGTATTTATTTAATCTCGCCGTAAGGTCGGCGCCTGCGAACATTTGCTTGTCACGGCAATGCCACAGACACACCAGAGTGCCTCTGACACTCCAGGCATAGACAAGTAATGAGGTTACGTCTGGCGCAGATTGAATAAATATTTATTTTTATTTTATTATTTGCTATTATTTTACATAATATTATTTATTTATTTCCGTAACTGCCCGTGACATCACAGCGGGCCCTATCAGAATACCAGCGCTGCAACATTTATTTTTGAAGTGAAAACTTCTTTAGCGGCGCTGTGTACTTTTTTTGGAATGGGTAAAAACTTCTAAATTCGCGTCAGGTCACGTGACCCTGATCGAAAATTCGTAAGACGTAAGACGTAAAACGTAAGACGCGCGTTGTTGAGGACAGCGCCATCTATGCACATCGGGAAGAACTACGAGGGCCTCGCGTACTAACTACGTAGTTCATCCAACAACGACGAGATGGCGCTGAACCACGGATATATAACTGACGACGAGCTAAATGCGAGCGGCTTGCTTCTCTTACCACTGCCGCGACCAACACCACGAACTGAAGTCTATCCTGTGTGCTTATTTGTAAATCTGAATAAATTCCTTTCACGAGAAGAATAAACCAGTCACTTTGGTCATCATACCTGATTTGCAAAAAACCCTATAAATTGTCAGACTTTCGGGCTTCTGACGACATGTTACGAGTGTCAAAGATCCACGAATGACAGCTGGGACCAACGTAGCCACCAAGCTTAACATGCTCGCCGAGGCACGGAGAGGTCTTGGTATGTAAAGATGGTCACCCATCCACGGATCAACCGCGGCAAGCGTAGCTTAACAGATGGAACCGTGCGGCTGATATTGCTTAGCCACAAGCTCCAGCAAACGGTTAGCGACTGTATCGCGACTAAATTGCTGCAGATCTGCTGCGGAAAGTCGCCGTGTATAACCAACCTTATTCATGGCACAAAGTTATTAGACCCGCATCGTATGCCAGTCGGGATGAAAGTTTTACAACAGAGGACTTAGTGGTTGAGTATGTGGTTTAGGGACTTCCCATTCAAATAATCGTAAAGGGTTCAAGGCGAATACGCGATCGCCATATAAAAAACAAAGTAGAAAGATCCTATTCAGACACTCATAAAATTCAAAAACAATTGAAACTCGGTCGGATAATCACAAAATTCGAAAACAATTGAAACTGTTCTGTTTATCTGTTCCAATAAAATCGTTGCTATCAACACATACGGGCTCCAGATAACTGAAATCAACAGTGCAATACCGACAAGAATCAATTCTATCACAATGGCGATTGATTGAGGGCGACACAATACCTGGGCACTACACATTTACGTCCGGCATATCAGTAATAGACTGCATACAGCGCACAGGAACGCTAGCTCAGAAGTTATGTTTCAATTTATTGATAAACTAGCGACCTGCCACTGCTTCACACGTTTTTAAGCTTAATAATCCTCTAATGTTCCTGGGATATAGACCTTTCTCTCTGTGAGACGATTTTATGATTTTGCCAAAGTGACCTTTTTGGCCCCCAGGTCAAGGCAATGCGTCATTGTGTGTCAGAGGCAATGACGTAATATCAGAGGTGTCACAACGAATCAGAAACGTGACTATCTTTTGACGCGGTATCTAGCGATTTAAATCTTAGCAGCTGTCATCATTTTCATGAAAGCCATCCTTGCGGCTGTTATGTGCAGACTCCACATTTCTAGGAAACCGCAGCTTATGCTTAACATGTAAGTTTAGAGTGGCGTCGTGGACGATGGGCCTGAGATTTCTTTTAAAGACAAAAATATTAATGCTGTAATCCTTCTGCATTGCCTGTACCATGTGAACCAAAAGCTAGAGCTACAGATGATACCAATTTCACGCCAATACTACTGAAAAATACTGAAGTAGACTTGGAAAGTATAGGCTCGGCGATTTGAAGTTCTCACATATTGTGCCTGATATGACTTCCTTTTATCAAAAGATATGAATTAGAGTTTTTTCGAGAGGTAGGTACGGTAGTTCCATTGTAGCTTATGAGTTTTTAATTTGATTTTTAGACACGAGGGCATCCCTTTCGTGTATTAAAGTGTGCTATTTTATACTGTTATGTCAAGGAGAATGCCATGGGACCGTACCAACTTGCGAGGGGGCGGGTAACAAACAAATGTAGTTCATAAAATTACTCCTATTTTTTTAATAAGATTTACGTTTTTGTTATGAAAAGGATTCCCGGATTTTAGACGACGTGTATGTATTTTCTCTTATGTCACTGTCATTGCACTTCATTTCTGAATGTTGTTACTACGTAAAAAATATAGGTACCTGCCAATAAACATTTAAATGAAAAAGATATTTTTTTTGTACCTACCGACACCGATTGACTATTTACTATAATATTAAGCATATTTATATTATCAAAAAATCTTTAGGTCATGCGTTGCGTCGTATTAATTTAAATTATTATTTTGGAATACATTTTAAGCATTTAAAGAAACGAGAACCGATTAAATAAAAAAAGAAATCGTTTTTATTGTGACGCATTGCATTTATTCAGTTGCGCCGTCACGGATTACGTTACTTTCAATATTGGTTTTATCTGAACTATTTAAATATAATTAAAATCCTTATTAAGGTTCAGGTGCTTTTCCATAACGTAGTCTTTGTGTGATAATCCTTAGCGAGCATCATTCATCGTCATCGTTCATTCGTCATTTTCTCGAACGTAACCTCAAAATGGCAAATCACTACGAATTGCGGGAATCCATGTCATTGTAAAAAGTAGTTAGCAATATAGGAAGGGTATTAATTTCTCCTCCAAATACACTAGGTTTAGTTGCGACAGCGGACCAATTTTTTTTTTGGGACAGGGCGCCCTATATTTGACGGCAATCTCCTTTGTGAACCATCATCACTGTTTAAGATTTTGTAATTTAGCTTGTTTGTCAGCTTCTTCTTTTTGACAATTTTTTTCTTTAATATTACGTCCTTCGTGTTATGAAATTGACGTTCTGTTGAACTGGCCACTATGACCACAAATATCTGTCGTTGGGTTAGGAATTCCAAATTCGAATTTATTTCAAGATGTTTCGAATTTAGTGATTCATATTATGTTTTCGCGCCATTTGATTATTCTATGAAATGGTTCTGGTCACAATAATATGGAAAAGTAACCCAGTATTCCCTTTGACAATTTTATTCTTTAATATTTTAATAATAAAATCACCGTTCAATTTGTTGCAAGCAAAAAACATAATAAGACCCATAATAAGACTTTTTTTATTAATACATAGTTGTCAAATTTGTACACTAGGTCTCTGTTGACAGCAGCAATTTTGAGCATTTTTTGAGGATTCCAGTGCTTATAAAAATAATGTATCATCAAAAAGAAAAACAAAGGGATACAGTATATATCCTTCATATTCTATTTATGAAATTACTTTTAAATTGGTCCAATATTGGAGGAGAAAATAGGCGAGAGCAAAATCTTGAATTATGACTTTTTACTTAGGCTTTCTCAAAAAATATCTTTGACCATATTTCCTATTAAGAACCCATTATGTAGTATACCACCAGACAGATTTGATGCGTTTGATAGCCAAATTCTTGATAGGCTCTTTAACATCATGCTAGAACCAATAGAAGCAGAGCAAAAAGAAAAAAACCGGTCAAGTGCGAACGGACACGCACACCGAGGGTTCCGTACAAATTTGTAGGTATGTAACTACAAATTTACGGTTTCCGGATGTTTTCCTTTACTTGTGCTACATGAAATTGCTTCTTGCCAAAATTCTAGGTCAACGAGAAGTACCCTATAGGTTTTGATTCCCTTGTGAGTGTCAAAATATTCGGCATAAACGGAACATAAACGCCCGCAACTTTAGATTGCGTTGACTTAGAAGTTTGATTTTCAAGGCACTCCTTCAAGGGAGTACATCAGTAATTGATATTAATTAAACTTGATAACTTCACGCGTTCCTGAGAAAAAGTGTCTTGACAGACGGACAAAGAGATGGACAACGAAGTGATCTTATACGGGTTCCGTATTTCCTTTTGAGGTACGGATCCCTAAAAAAGTTAAAAAGAACGGTAAGTGAAAACGGAGTATTAGCGACGGAGAGTTTTCTGAAAATATGGTCGTTTAGCGAACGAAGTCGCAGGCAGAAGCTAGTGCTCTATAATGCTAGCTACAGCCCGCGACTTCTACACAAATATCCAGGATGAGAAGTAGCCTATGACCTTCTCTAGGTCCTGGTCTTCTCGGTTCTGTTACCACATAACCGATTTAAATGAAATCTTTTTGAAAAGGTTTCTTACAGACACAAGTTACTTTTGCATTTACAATATTAGTATACACCAAATTGGTAAGTTACGTAGAAGGAACCTGCATCTGAGAGTTCCTAGTTAAGGAACTGTCCAATGTCCATTCAAAGATTCATGTAAAGTTTCATGAATACGCCGACCGACCGGTTACAGATATACCTACCTACTCACTTTATATTATCTTCATGATTCTTCTTACAAAGTATCAGTTTAATTAAATAAGTTTGCAGTTCCAGTTTCAGTTAAAAGTTCCATATTTATTGCCTCACGTATCCCGTTCTTCTTGAGTGTATTAGAATCGTATTTAAAACGAGTTTAACCTCTTATGTAGCAGTGGTGGTTGCAGGTCGTGGGTTCGAACCCAGGGATGCGTTTTATTACTCTCGTAAATAATCTCATCACCAGTGCGCTCAAAACGGTGAAGAAAAACATCGTGAGGAAAGCGGCATATCCTATGACCAATAATTCGTAGACATCGTGGCATCTACCAACCCGCACTTCGCCTGATCTCTGTGTGGTAGAGATCAGCCCACTCCCTCTAGAAGAAGCCTGTGTCCCAGCAGTGGGAACATTATAGGCTGAATATGCTTATACTAAGTTCTTATCAATACTTTCCTCAACAATTGTCTTGGGTTCCTTTAAATGTCACACACAACCAGAGAGTCTAGACAAGAGGCAATCGCTTTCAAAGCTCTTCATAATATGCCTACAACGTCTTTCGACAGGATTGATTTTGGTAGCTTACGTCTATCGATTGGCTTTTCAGTAACTTACGTCTATCGATTGGCTTTTCGGTAGCTTACGTCTATCGATTGGCTTTTCGGTAGCTTACGTCTATCGATTGGCTTTTCGGTAGCTTACGTCTATCGATTGGCTTTTCGGTAGCTTAAATCTATCCAATACATTTTTGACTTATCTATCATTGTTATTGCTGATAGAACGTCAGTTTGTCTAGGCCCTCAGGACTTAAGGGAAAAACGCCAGGGTAGCCCACAGAATTCAAACTTTCTTACGTTTTTTGCAATGGGGATTGTCCAAAATTTCTAACCATTATATTTTATTTTATTTTTTGTAAATTTAGAGCATTTTGAGAAACTAATTTGAATATTTTGATGATTGGCTCAATAGTTATTTTAATAAAAAATATTTAATTATTTTAAGTTTTTAAGGTAGGTGACGTCATCCAGTGGCATAAAGATTAAGTGTCGTTGCCTTACTAGTACATAATTAAAAATTTTAATCTGTCAACACAACGTCAATAATGTCACATCTGTCAAAGTGTCAATAGGCCGAATAGACGTCTTAAATAATCGAATCCTAGCTTAGCGTATTTATTTACAAATGTTTTTTATGTGTAAGTGTCCTCCAAGGAACATACTACTCTCTATCGTCACTGGAACAATCGACGCGGCGACTTAGAAATAGAATAATAACGCACGCGGCGACATTATTACTATTATTGCTGCAAGTTGGAACAGCACTTCCTGTATTCCATAACTCTTCCAGTATATTAAATATTGTCGAGTGTTTAAATAATGTATGTAATGTAATAATGAGATATAGACAAGGATGTTTATATTTTTGACATATTTACAATAATTTGACAGATTGTAGACAATACTTGCCTCTTACTTTTTATTTTCTGAGGCAACGATACAAAACTGTACGGCCAAAGTCGTACGTAATTTGAAGGGCAAAGAAGGTCAATCGTATTTTATCAAAAATATCAATAACATATGAATATTTTTCAAAAGTAATTAGTCCGTTTGATCAGTAACGCTATTCCTCGAAATGGTTTTTCAATTACAACATTTAAAAAAATATGAACAATGCCCATTAGCACTTCAGTGTCAGGTTATATATTGAACAAAATGTGATTCGAGACCCTAAAAAGTATGTATTTACTGAATTATAATCCTATAAATAACCAAAAGAACCTTCTAACTTCATGTACTTAATCTTATTGATTTTTGGAAATATCAAACAATATAATTATGCAAGAAACGGTAGAAAAGTAAAACTTCAGAACGATTTGGACCGGGTTCAAAGAGGAACTGACCGGCAGTTCCTCTTTGAACCCGGTCCAAATCGTAACTTGTAATTCACAAAGTACTTTTCATAAAACCGGGCGGATAATCGTGTTAAAAGCAAGGCTTTTTGCACAATTTTTATGAAAATTCGCCAAACCGAGAGACGAGCTAACATGGTTTGCTCAGCTCACCCAACTTTAAAGACGCATCAGGAAGCCGAAATTCGGTTACCTCCCTGCCGTGTGTACCCAGCCTAGTTTAATTATCTACAAACAAGCTTGTAGGCCTGGCGGTTGCTCACACAATTATTTCTGCTTCGTCACACCGCGGAGCTTCTCTAATTAAAGGCTCCTACATACAGGCGCAACACGCGAGTAATCGCGCGCAACACAAAGGCACCGCTCGTTGCGCGACTTGCGGTGCCTTTGTGTCGCGTCGTGTCGCGCCTGTTTAAAGGAGCCTTAACTCGAAATCAACGTGTGCTTGAAAAATAATAAATAATTTAATATTGGAGTTTGTATGATTTTAATTATAATATGGAGAGGCTGTTGCTGTAATTAATTTTAAACGTTAAATGGCGCTGAAAAGTTGATTAATTTATAGTTAAATTATAAATGAAAATCTCAACGTTTTTATTTATTAACTAACTATAACTTAATTAGTGTGTATATTAGCCCGAAAGTCTGACAACTAGTCTTACCAAGAGGTATCGTATTACCCCGTAACTGGGTTGTGGAGGTCAGATAGGCAGTCGCTCCATGTAAAATACTGGTATTCAGCTGCATCCGGTTAGACTGGAAGCCGACCCCAGCATAGTTGGGAAAAGACTAGGTAGATGATGATGAACTTAATTAGTGTGTAATAAATATCATGATGCTCTCAAATTGAAACCATGATTCAGCACATGATTCTAGACCCCCAAACGCAGAATCATTTTGTCAGTTACCAAAAAAAAATCTGTTGTTTCGTAGAAAAGGGCGAAGATACCTACAACTACATGCAGTCAAAATGTATGGAACAACATTTTTTTTTATTAACCCACGAATAATTTTTGTATCCATGGTAACAGGTTGCGCTTCGATGTCCCTGCGACTATGTATTTTGTTAAATTTATGATAATAAACAGTTTGCTGAAATAGCTCTAGGTAGGTCAGCGGGATTGTCCAAAAGGTGGAGTTTCTTGCCCGTTCTTCTCCATACGAAAACTACCTTTTGGAATGGGCGACTAGAATCAATTCTATTTGTTGTAATTTCTGACGTTCAAAAGTGCCTTTAATGTGCCTATTTAAAATAAATGCTTTGACTTTGACTTTTGACTTTGTTACCGCTTGCCCGGAACATAAAGGGCTAAGGAAGGAACACGGGTGGGTTTTAGTCAGTAAGAGTCTGACACTCCCTTCCGCTCCACCCAGAGCGGGAGGGGTCATTTGATGATATCCCACCCTGGAAAAAAAAAACACTGGCACTCCGGTAGTGCCGACAGAAGTGAAAACTTGAACAATTACGAGTGTATTTTGTGAATCGTCTTATAAACAAAACACGCGTGTTAAGGTGTGTTCCTTATTTTATAGGGTTTTTTGCAAATCAGGTATGATGACCAAAGTGACTGGTTTATTCTTCTCGTGAAAGGAATTTATTCAGATTTACAAATAAGCACACAGGATAGACTTCAGTTCGTGGTGTTGGTCGCGGCAGTGGTAAGAGAAGCAAGCCGCTCGCATGGAGCTCGTCGTCAGTTATATATCCGTGGTTCAGCGCCATCTCGTCGTTGTTGGATGAACTACGTAGTTAGTACGCGAGGCCCTCGTAGTTCTTCCCGATGTGCATAGATGGCGCTGTCCTCAACAACGCGCGTCTTACGTTTTACGTCTTGCGAATTTTCGATCAGGGTCACGTGACCTGGCGCGAATTTAGAAGTTTTTACCCATTCCAAAAAAAGTACACAGCGCCGCTAAAGAAGTTTTCACTTCAAAAATAGCACTAGGTACAGTCACCAAAAAGAAATTCGATAAATAAACCGTTTGTTTTTTTTTCTATTAATTAAATTAAATATTTGAAAATATCCAACGGTTTCTTACAAAACTTCAACTATATCCGGTGACCTTCTTTGGTGACCGTACCTACCTATAAAATTAATTGTGTAATGAAAAACATAGCCCTGTCTTTGCTGTCGCGTAGCCGCACTATTTGATATAACAATGTTACCGAATGAATAATAGTGAAATCGCTACATTTTTGCCTATCAATACAAATTAATAAAATTGAAGTATCTGTTTTTAATGTCAAAAACATCTTTTTACTAAATGACTAACAAAGTATTAACGGTACTTACAACAAAACAACATTTTTTTAAATTTCTGTCCGTCTGTTTATTTCGGCTAATCTCCGAAACGGCCGGACCTATTTTGACGGGACTTTCCCTGGCAGATATCTACTTCGGGTGCCGCTAGTTATTAATGAATTCCAAGCAAAGTTTTATAGCTTGAGGCACTCCTACTATCGTCTACCTAGCTTCCCTACAATGTTAGGGTCGAATTCTAATCGAACCCAAAATGACTGAGATCTCAGAAATCTAATTATCGGCAAAATACCACTATCGAAATAACTCCATTTCGTGCTTTTGACTGCCTCTCACCACTGTCTTTGTTACAGTATATTTATCTCACGAACCGATGCGCGCTTTACTTGTGGTAACCAAGTGTACCAACACGACGTGAATGTGGTTGTGAGCGCAGGAGCTCTCGGTACAGTCCGAGACAATGGCAAAGTGGGAAGTGTGTGGGTGCGTGTATGTGGCGCCACTCATCTGCACAACATGTTTGTACGGTCGGCAACAAAACTCCGTCAACACTGTCATTTTTACGTATTGTTAAATTGACTACATTTTTTTCAATAAACTGCTTTTTAGTTTTCACATAATAAATAGCAAATAGTTTATATTCTAATAAGTGTTCTTCTGTTACAATTTTGAACAAATATTTTGCTCAATAACTAAGATTAAAAATACTGAAGTGTTAATCGACTTTTGTTGCTGACTGTACACTTGGGTGACACACAACCCATAAGTCGTGTGTCGCTTCGTGAGATAAAAAACTATACTAAAACCAACAGTCAAAGGTTACCTCGGGCATTTAAGTGGGTCCAAACAAAAAAGTGGAATAGAATATCGATAAACTAATCGAAAAGACGTTTTCTCGTCAAAAGTCATCCATCCAGAGACTGGCCGCGGCAAGTGTTCCTTAATCTCACAGACTGATCAATCCGCGAAACTGCTTCTTACTATCAATAACTATAAATCTTTACCTTTGAAGTGGAGGCAATCGACGGTAACATTGCGTTTCTTTACGTATTAGACCCTTGCGTTCTGACGAATGGAGGGTATTTGAACCTTATAATTTATAACTTTACTTTACGTCCATTTTCTTTTTAGTGGCTGTATATAAATGGGCATCCAGTTAGGTTTCAATTTGTAACAAAATAAATTCATACCTAGCCAAAGATCTTTCGTATTTTGTACCTGATAAAAACACTGCTACAAGGTTCTGCTGAAGGTGCAGCGCTCGAATGACGTTAATCATGAAGCGCTGTAAAGCTACTATTTCCTAAAAAAAGCGGTGATGATGATAGCAGCAAAGATATAAATCGCTAGATACACCCTAGCGCGTCAAAATATAGTCGCGTTTCTGTTTCTGATTTGAGACCTCTGGCACACACAATAACGCAGTGACTTGACTTGATTGTCATGGAAACGCTATTAATAATCTGTCAGCTCACTCTTCTCAGTAAGGACACTTTTTCGCATGACTAAGTACGTACGGTGCGGGCAAATCTACTGATTTAAATCTTTGGGCGGCATGATTTGACATTACGGTGTCAAAAATGCTCTCTAGGAATACATACTATCTTACTGTCATAGATAAGGGTTCAGTGACGTCATTCACAGTAAAGATTTAATTTTAGTAAATTGTTTTATGAAATATATTGAAAAATCAAGATGGCGGCGTTAGTTCCGTTTTTGGATACGCGCCAAAAGGTCAAAGGTGACTTTGCATTAGTGTCAACTACGTATCTACAGCAGTTTCCACCATTACCGTTGCTCCATTTGCATTGTGCTACGTTCATCGCCCGTCACACGTAGCACAGTTACGGCGTAGCCCACGCTTTGCTACGACGTAGCACGCGTGCTACGATTTCCTAGCCTACATAATGTTTTGGGGTATTTTTGCAGAATTGTTTTGGACGAAAAATCCTACTCAATTCTACATCTTAAAAAAAATTACGATGTAACATTTCCGTCGTAATTTCATATAAGCCATATCTTTTTTATTTGCTGGGTTGCAGCAAGTAAAAAACATTAATTTTAGGCACAGTTTTAGGCCAGTTGGTGTAGCGCCTTTATTGTTTATTAAAACACTGAGGAAAGTTTACACTGAGTTCATTTTAAAGAAACATGATGTTTTTCCTCAAAACCACTAGTTATACACGAGTATCATGAATACGTTTAGGGATAATAGTGTGAGGTCGGGGCGTTTCAATTTCCTATGGGACCGCTTTGCTGCCGCTCCATGTCCGAAGCGTTCATTGATCAATATCCCACTTTTTTGTAACTAGTTTGTTCGTGGAAGCTAAGAGAAAGCTATTTAGAAAGAACAATTTATCATCATGCATAAACCGCCCTTTTAGGATGGGGATAGTCAATAAATTCAGAATCGAATAGAATACTTTTTATTATGCACACCATAAATATACGGTTCAAATATCATTTATTTCTCAAAGATTTACATAATCACTTAATGAGAAACAAAGTTTTAACATGCAGGTAATTGTTAAAATAGTCCAGAGCGCACGTCGTCATATTATTACCGTGACGTCGTGCAGTTAAGAAGTACATAATTAGTTACTTTAATAAATTTAGTGAGTGGGTACATCATAATAAGTTACTCGAACGCGCGCGTCGTTGTAAACATCGAGCGCGCTATTTGTTATCAGCACTGTTGTAAAGCACCGTGCACACTATACAATACCAGACAATATTACAGATATAAATGTAGAAATTTTACAAAGGGTGACTCAATGGACTGTCTTATCGCTAAAAGCGATCTTTAAAGACAACCTTTCGATAGATTTAGAGAGACAATACTGCAGGTAGTCTGTGGTGTACCATTTAAATTCACGCCGGACCCACCATACCCCTGGCCAAACCCCTAGGGGTAGGCAGGGTGGGACTGAACCATACCACCATAGTAGTATTGGGATTTGACAAATTGTAAAACTATATCGGTCCAAATACAAACATATGTACAATAAATACATACATACATAAAAAATAAACTTATCTATATAAATAAATGTATAAAATAATGATCATAAAACAAGTGCAAAGAACATAAAAAATGTCGTTTAAGGAGAACGACACAGTTTTTCTACCATCATTTTAACAAAAATATACAAAGATTTGGCACGCCTTATGATGCCTTATGACGCCTTACGACGGGAGCAGTGGTAGCCCAGTGGTAATAGCCCCGACTTATGAGTGGTAGGTCGTGGGTTCTAAGCCAGGCAGGTGCTTTACTTTGTGTAAATAATTTCATCACCACTGCTCTCAAAACAGTAAAGGAAAACATCGTGAGGAAAACGGCATGTTCTAGAATAAAAAATTTGAAGACATGGCATCCACCAACCCGCACTGGGCCGGCGTGGTGGATTGCAGCCCACTCCCTCTCGAGGAGAGGAGGCTTGTCTCCCAGCAGTGGGCACATTGTAGGCTAATTATGTGGGCACGCCTTATCGACACGGACAAGGCATTCAGTACTTTGGGATTGAACGTAGAACATAATATAACATAGCTAACATTGAAAACAATTTTAAGATTTTTCAAGTATTTTAATAAAATATAAATGTCAAATCCTTACATAGTATAAAACAAAGTCGCCGAAATGTTTCGCGCATAACTTCCGAATGACTGCACCAAATTGGATAATTGTTTTTTTGTTGTATTCAGTATTGCCAGGACAAGGATTGTATGAAAGAAAATTTTGGAAATTTTAAAAATAAAATGCACACGTGCGAAGCCGGGGCGGGCCGCCAGTATACTATAAGACTAATAGTATATTTTGGGTGCAATTATCCCCGTCTATGTATATATATCGATAATGTTGTATCGTAAAGTATACGACCGTAGGTAATAAAAAGAAGTTTACCGACGACGTGTTTTAAACCAACATTGTAAGGTTCATTTTATTATATACTAGCAGCGCCCAGCGGTTTGGCCCGTATAAGTGTCGATCTCGTGGAAATATCAGGAAAAAACTATCCTATGTCCTTTACCGGGTCTCAAACTGTCTATATACCAAATTTCATCTGAATCGGTTTAGCGGTTTAAGCGTGAAGACGTAACAGACAGACACACTTTCGCATTTATAATATTAGTATGGATATAGTTTGGATGGATTAGCAATTTTCGATAACCACTGTTGGTGTAGTTAGTTACAATGTTGCTTTTTCCAGTGTTTATGTTATTTACGGTAATAAAGGATTGATGAGATATTCCGTGGCAGTAAATTGGAAATAGCATCAACATTTTGTACTGAAATTATATTGGCTGTGAAAGAAAAAGACTTAATTTTTTTATGTTTGTTGGTTACGCTTTCACGCCCAAACGGCTGAAGGGATTTGGATGAAATTTGCCACATGGGTAGACCATGACCTGAATTAGGTCATAGAATACTTTTATCCCAATATTTCCACGAGTCGAGTCTTATGCGGGTGAAACCGTGAAGCACAGCTAGTTATACTTATAACAAACCGTGTGCCTGATAGGATTTCTCATAGGCGAAAATGTCAAACCTCCATGAAAATGTCAAACAACCAGAAAAAATAAAGACCTGTGCGAGGCCAAAGAGGCCACTATCACAGCATAATGTAAATACAAGCAAACTTTCATCCCCTATTTATCCCTATTAAAGGGGTGAATTTAAAAAAAAATCAGTGGCACTCCAAGAGTGCCGACAGAAGTGAAAACTTGAAAAAGCATAGTAATTTTATAAATACATATGATTGAAGGTCATTCTTCCCAAAAAAAATGTAGCGCACGTTGATGTCTTTATAATGGCCAAAACTTAAAACAGAAGTGTCGGTTACGGTAACAGTGTCGCGAGTTCAATGGTCTTTTCCCATATTAAAAAAATGCTCAACGCGCCTTAAGAAGTTTTCACTTAAAAAATACCTCCTTAGTCCGTCCGTCCTCTTTCGTTATTTTTATGGAACTCTTGTGCAAAATGTGATGCTTCTAATCCCACCGGTTTATTTATTTTTTTAAACTTTTCGCACACAAAAAAGGTACAAAGGCGGACTTAATGCCTTAGGCATTCTCTACCAGTCAACCAAAGGTGGCGAATAGTTCATATGGATCAGATGGATGGTTTAGGCTGTGCAATGTCTGTTAATCATCATCTGCCTAGCCTTTTCCCAACAATTTTGGGGTCGGCTTCCAGTCTAACCCGGTGCAGCTAAATACCATTATTTTACATGGAACGACAACGATATCTGACCTCCAGAACCCAGTTACTGGGTAATACCCCTTGATAAGACTGGTTGTCAGACTTTCGAACTTTTGACGAGCCGACTATCAAAGATCCGTGAATGACAACTGGGACGTGCTTTCCGAGGCATGGAGGGGTCTTGGTACGTAAAGAATGTCACCCATCCACGGACCAACCGCGGCAAACGTCACATGTCTTCGAATTTTTGGTCCTAAGACATGCTGTTTTTGAGAGCGATGGTGATGAAATAAATTACACAAAGTAAAGCTCCTGTCTGGGTTCGAACCCACGACCTACGACTCGTAAGTGAAAGAAAGAAACAAAGAAAGAAAAAGTATTTATTGCAACTCGTACAGGAAGATCACAAACTAAACTAACCACCTGGGTACTGTTACCACTGAGCTATCACTGCTTTCCTTACAAAAGAGACAGAACGTTACAAATAAGTAAATATTATGCTTCCTTCTACAATGTTATTGTCTATTATCTTCCACATATTTATACAGGCTTTGTAAACTTGCTTACTCGTGCATGTAACACGGTGTATCGCTTATTATAATGTTTTGCCCAAGCGGAGCTCGTCATGAATGTTGGCATAGCTCGACAGCGTCTTGCACAGCGCAAGTTAACAACATCACAGAATACCTGTGATCTTGGGTTACATGATAATCCTTTGGAGCGGGGTTAGAAATAAACCAAAACATTGTGAAGTTTTTTGTAACTATTAAACCAGCCGGTCGATTCTGTAAAATTCTCACCGTGAAAGCTTAGGTGATGTGAGTTTGTTTTTGCTAGAAATTGACACTATTGACAGCTCACTCCACGCTCACTTCACCTAGGTTTTCACGGTGAGATTTTTAGAGAATAGCACCGCAGTAAAGAAACATTTAATCGTCAGTAAAAGTTCCTAATCTATGTAAATCTATTTTATGTTATGACATTAACCCGGTTATAAGTTAACTTTCTGTGCACTATGTGCAATCAATGAATAAAAAGTAAAAGACACACCCCCACCCCCCACCCTTCTAATCTTTACCTTATGACCAGAATCTCCATAACGTACGTCAAACTTACGACGTCTCGTGACGTCTGACGTCAGTATAGAATAGTTTAGTCCAGTTAACGTAGGTGTCAAGGCAATCGGGTGAGAAATATCAAGCAGACCAATATCCATCCCATTTCAATTATCTCATCCAAATAGCGCATCTATGAAATTATACCGAGTGAATCGATTAATACCAATTAGCGAGCGTTGTCGGTCTAATGCTAATTTGCATGCAAGTAGTTCAGTGTGCTAACCGTACTCGGCGTACTACAGCCAATCCCGCTCACCGCAAACTGACGCATATGTTTGTGTATCCATAATTAATAGTTGTCTTGGCACGCAATGGTGCTTAGATGCCTGGGTTCGAACTCAAGACCGTCGACTCGTCAGTCGGGGCCGATACCACTGAGCCACCACTGCTCCAAAGAGAGCAATGAGAAAATATGATGGCTGCTGAACATCTTAAGCAATAATATTATCACCAACCTTCTGCCACTTTTCCTAATTTTATTCTAGGTAACATAGCATGTGTGAATCTATTTCCATACAAGCCATAATACATTGACTTCGAAAGACTCGATTCTTCTTCTTCTTAGCGTGTCAATGGCAATCTAAATGGACTCGGCCCAGGATTGGGCTACATGTTTGGCCATCACTTGTGTCCTTCAATTCCTGTAACGTGCAGCTGACAGGACACGCAGGACATGATAATAAGTGTCCTATAGTTTTTGGAACAGCAACACTCCAAGGCGTCGTCTATGAATCCCCACCTTCACCATCAGTCTATAGCAGTGCACTGCTGGACATAGGTATCTCCTATTTCACGCCATTATAAAAAAATAAAAATAAGTTTATTTCATACCATTTAGGCATAGAAACTGCCTGTAGTTGAAGGCTCTCTCTCTCTTCATTTACATCATAAGCATACAAGTAGGTAAATAACGAAAAGAGGAAAAATAAAAACAAAAAGAAAAGAAAATACGATCAATTGTATAAGTGCGTGTGTGTGTGTGCGCGTGTGTGTTTGTGTGTGTGTGAGGGTTAGGGTGTGTGTGTGTGGGAGGGGGGGAGAGAGAGGGAGACGGATTTTCAGTGTACATGTGTATGTCATTTATTTTTAAGTCACACGTTTCAAAAGTAACTATGTATCATCATAATCTAAATTGTGTACGCATATTATTAACTTTTTTAAGCATAAATATATATTTTTATTATATATATATTAGTTTATTAATTTTATTGTATAAAAAGGCTGAGCGTTTTTATATTGTCTGCTGGCTAATTCTGTTTTTGTTGTGGGAACGTTTACTATGCAGTGTTTATTTGTCTTTTCTAGTATTTTAGGATCGTATGGTATCTCTTTGTGCGTTTTGAGGATAAAAAGAAGCATGTCATGTACAATTTTCTCACAGACAGCAGATTAAATAGAGAGTTGATAGCCTCATGATGTAAAATAAGTGACATCAATTATTATCAATTTGAAAAATTACGATATAAATGATACCGAATTCGCCGTTTATTGGACCCGGTATTGCAAGAGCGTGAAGTTCTTATGATACATATATATTTATTTAAATGAATGTTCTAGGTTTAACATTAGCTAACAAAAGTCAGCCAATTAAGGCTTCTCAATTATAAGCTATCTTGTCAAGTTATTACGTAGGTACTAAAACACGATAGCAAATTTGAATTCAGCAAAATATGATATCATTAATTAACCCTTTTGTAAGCCGTGGATCCACGCGAGTCTGAATGGCTTTTTGATGGTTTCTGTAATTACGATATTCAACCGGTTAATTCTTCCATTATCTGCAAAATTTATTAGCTCGATACTAAAATAAATGATTGCATTTTTTAAGTTATTATTTGTTTAAAAATAATGCCTTTATTGTTTGGGATAAATGGTGGTTGTAAAATATTTGTAAAGTAAATCGCAGCATACAGATTTGTGGTCACGTTTTGATATCTACAAACAATGGCCGATGCAGAGCCATAAAGGACGAATATTTAAAAACTTTAATGAAGCATTTCGCAGAAATTGTGATGACTTTTTTAAACAAAAATGAGGGCTTTTTTTTTTTTTTTTTTTCCCTCGTGGAGAAATGCTCATGCATACTGCACTACCACGGGGAGATAGTGCAGTTATGTGGGACTCTAACCCACTAAAACTCCACGGTGTCCTCGGCTTTACACGGCAGAAACAAAAGTTTGAATCGAGTTGAATTATTTGCATGCTATATAGGTATGAGGAACAAGGTGTAAAGTTTAGTCATCCTCCTTAGATAAGGGTAGATCCTCCGACCAGATCGGGTGTTGTGTCTGATGGGCAACTACCCGACGAAAGATGTCGGGATGTTGTTTATATATTAGTTTGTTTGGTTATTGTAACGGAAGTTTTACATTGTTTAGTTTTATTATAATCACTAAAACGGATAATACTGGCCACTATTTTCCATTTTAGTGATTATAATAAAACTAAACAGTGTAAAACTACCGTTTATAATAATATTAACGTATAATATTGTGGAGCATAAACTTAAAGTGCTTATTTTCTGCGTTTACATTCTAAAATATAAGAAATAACCAAACAAACGATGAGGGCATCACTAGGCGGTCGGCGTTTGGTCGGCGCCCATTTAAGTAAAATAGACTTTTTACCAAATTTAACGCATGCTTTTATTAGTTATGAATTTTGTACCATTTTATAATAAAAAACAGTATTACAAAAATAGTATCTTACTTAAAATATTTACTTAAGTTACGAACAAACATCTTCAATTATTTTTTGCATCCAATTAATTTCGTAGCACTTTACCTAGAAAACACTAGAAAAATTCAGAATGTTTCTTAGTGTTCACATAGCCTAAATTATATCTATGTAAGCACGGATACGTCTTACATCTGTCTATTTAAAATATGTCTAGGAAAATAGTTAACGTACAAAGTTCCTTATAAACGCAAATAAACTGGGCTTTTAGGCAAACAACCTGCCTATCTCACAACACGTCGCCGCCGCACCAACCCTTTTAAGTCATATCATCGAAGTATCAACAGCGCCGGTTATTCGCTACCCGACCCACTACTTCCACCCCCCTGGCCTATTTATGTACGCTACGTATAAAAAGATACAATTTTCCTCCGACATCACTTTATCCAAGCAAGTGTTATGGAAAAATCGGCGTATCCGATTGTTCGAAACACACGTAATACCAACTATTATTATATTAAGCACCTTGAGTAGTAGATATTTAGGTTTTGTTTAGGTTGGTAGAAATGGTCCAAATTTGGGGTCAAGAACGATTGATATCTTTGAAATGTATTATGTTTAAAAGGTTTTTAATAACAATGGATTTTGTGGTGATGTTGGGATCAAATGTAAATTTGAAGCATTATTTTTGTCATGGATGTGTATCTTTTGAAAACGTATTTAAGATCCGGAAATACGCCATAGAATTTCAAAGGTCAACATTCACTCAAATTATTGGTATTGTGCGATATGATGTTTACATTCTGGATGAAACCATACAATTTGCCATGATGAAAAAGATTTCCTCGTTTATTGTCGTTTGTTAATAATTAGGTATGTGATTTTCCGTTAAAAATTTCATTTTAATGGTTGACTCGATTAAGAATAATCATGGACAAAGATTACAAGGGTAAAAGTTCCTTATTACTTGAATGTGAAACTAATACCTTCACTTTAACTTTCCTAAATGTGTCCAAAAAAGGCAAAAAGCTATTTCGGCCTTCGGATCAAGTTTATTTGAAGACATCATCGTAGCTTTCATGACCAACACTTCCATTTACATAAGTAACTACCTCAGTTCCTTTTTCGTCCTAGACGTGACTTGTGAATTAATTATTTTTTTAGGTCCCAGATATCTGTTCCATTCACGCCGCGTCGCCCCATCAAACCGTGTAATGGTACAGAAAGTAAATAAATTTTGCCTATCCTCCGTATAACGGCGAAGTAATTTTTTTAGTCGATTGATGTTTAAATTATTCATTATTTCGAGCAAGTTGCGACACGGAACGACTCCTCTATGTTATGGATGCTGCTGTAAACAAAAAAGTTTGTCCGTATAGGGGTGGAAAGACTAATATGTAGAGTGCGGTTCTTGGTATGATATTCAAGAAACATCACGCCTGTAACCCCCAAGGGTTAGGCACAGAGGTACTTGTAGTAACACCCGCCCGGTTGATGGCAATAAGTTTGCCCCATACGGGGCGAATGGGGGCCTTATGAAATAGTACATAAGACTACTCGTAAACATAAATTGCGAAATGTCCGGGTGGTATGATAAATAGCGCAGTAATTTATGACCTCAGTTACTTTGACGCATGAACTTGACACAGTTAAGGCTACAAAGGAAGTATTTAAAAAAGTAACATTAAAATCATCCGGAGTGATTACTGAATGATTAAAATCTTCTAAATTGCGTGTCGTGTCTATGTCCAGTCCTCACTGCCGTGAGCATAGCGCCTTAAGAACACATTAAAAATATTTGCGAAATATAAGCGTGAGATCTGCGAATAAAAGTAATTAGTTTACTTCTAAAAATACTAAATAAACAAAGGTTCTTTTACTGAAACTGTGTGTAATTTCTCACAAAGAGGCACAAAGGTTATTGTGGCCTTATGATGAACGTGTAACATCAAAATGGTTGCTCTTTGTTAAGGTGCTCGATAAGGAAGCCCACGAAATTCGTCTTACGTTTTAAATTGGCGAAAATATGACATAATTATTTTTGAGACATTACGTTTCCTACCAATTATAACTTAGTGAGCTAGAATGATTAGCATGGTCAGCCTATAATTTCCCCACTTCTGGGACAAAATCCTCATCTGTGGGAGGGAGTAATCCACCATGCCAACCCAGTGCGGGTTAGTAGATGTATGTCTTCGAATTTTTGGTTTTAGGACATTGTTTTTCCGTGTTTCCTCACGCTGATTTTCTTCACCGATTTTACTCACAAAAACGAAATGTAATGGTGATGAAAGGTGATGAAATAAATTACACAAAGTAAAGGCCTGCCTGGATTCGAACCCACGAATTATACGTAAGAGAAGTTACAGTACCCGGCGATAAATATTGCACATCGACCTTTGGAAAGAGACAATCGGCTAATTTCGGCTTCGTAGAGCGTTATCTCTGTCGCACGAAATACAAACAGTCCGGTATCTATTAGGAGCTGTTAAAACAATTATGATTTGCTTCTTTTGACAATGATGTATAAAACTATAGATACGTTGTCCGCACTCTAAAATGGCAACATGAAATGAAGCCAATTGCCACATTTGCGCTCAGTCACGCACCAACCTGTCGCGCGACGCGACGCGACGTATGTTTGTTTTTAATTTATATCGTATGTGAAAACCTGTGCAAAACATAAAGAAAATATGCCGTCGTGTGTTTTCAGAGGATGTAAAAATTATACCCCAAAAGTTAAAGACAAAAATGTGTCATTTCACGCGTAAGTTTACAAAACTAGATTATTTTATTTTATTTTGTACGACGCTGCGTCTAATGGCGGCCGGCGCATGAAGTGACTCTGATAGCTACGTCACTCATGCGCTCGACCAATGAGCATGTAATTTGACTATTACTTATCCTGTGACGTAACTGAAGATGTTTATTTATCTCCCTCTAGCAACAGACATCCCGCCGTACGGTGATATATTTTCTTTCCCTTTCTTTACGCGTATAAGTAGTTATCTAGTATTTTCGCCGTTTTTAAGCGCCGAGATGTTGGTTGATAACGTGTCTATATATAATACGTCATTGTCTTTTGATAATTATTTTTATTTTTTGTATAAAATTGATAGGATCGAATAGGTGAAATATTTATCGCCGGGTACTGTAGAATGGTTTTATTATCCTGCAAAATATACATATTCGTTACTGTCGCGAATTATATTTTGATTAACTTACAACCAAAAGGTAAATTCTCATAATTAAAATTGTTCAAAATCTAGTCGCTATCTCATCTCTGCGACAATCAATGTCAAAAACTTGTCAAAAATGTAAGTAAATTAGAAGTATTTTTTAGATAGATAGATAAAACGTTTATTTAGTGCAACAAAAGACACAATACAGGTATTAAAAACATCAAAAAAGGTGAAAAAAAAAATAACAAAGATTAAAAAGATAAATTGAACCATAGACACCTAGCTCATAAACATCTATAACGTCGATCACTACTGGACGGCGCGCGGCGTGTGTCTTATGCTTGCACCAAATGGGAGTCCAGCTCAGCATATGCAGGTACAATACCTGACGCTGGTATTCTGCTGCATCCCGTTAGTGACACACGGATGTCGAGAAGACACATCTGAGTTTTGACAGATTGAGACAGATCAGACAGTGAATATTCTTAATATTACGAGAATTGCCCCTCTGATAAACAAGAAACAAAAATTGAATTTCACGGACTACGTCAGCGGATTCGCCTTAAACTAAAACTATAACTACATATATTATATGCTACAGTCTACTTTGAAGCGAGTGAACTAAATCACTAAGGAAAGTGAAGTACCTACCTACTAATGGATTTTTACCCGACTGCGCCAGAAGGAGGGTTATTTTTCGTGTAGTTGGCGGTTCATATATTTTGTGATAAGCAATTTTCAGTAGCGTTATGTAAAGTTAAGAGGATGAATATGGTTTCTGGGAAGGTACAGACGCCAGCACATCAAGTTACTACAATCTGTCAAATTTCTTTAACAGATTTTCAACTTTATTGCAAAATCATAAGGCTCAAAGTTGATTGGGAAAATTTGACAGTTTCGGGTAGCTTGATGTGCTGGCGTCTGTACAAAAGACAGGCTAAATCTTTGTTTTCTATTACTTTTATCTTAGAAAAAATGACGTGCCAGAAATAATTTGATGAATGCTTAATCATATATTTTTTTATTACGTAACATAACATAACAACACGTGTTTTTGGCCCGAAGAGTTGGACAGAGGTGTCAGGACATCCACATTCGGCACTTATGAAGTCCCATTTAATAGGGGACGGGTCTATTGCCATCAAACGGGCACAAATCCAGACTTCGGGCTGCTAGTGACAAATTCCAGATTGAAAAACCACTTTGCCTGACCGGGGAATCAAACCCAGGACCCCATGCTCAGAAGTAGCGGTTACGATGACTAGACCAACGAGGTAGTCCCTGGATATTTATGAAGCTTCTGCCCGCGACTTCGTCCGCGTGAAATTTCTTGTTACTCCGACCCACCCCGTCGCATCTCATTGCCTTCCCGCGCTATTACTTCGTTTTTGCTTAGCGTTCTTTCTGACTTTTTTTCTTTTTGCTCGGCTCCTAAATGTCATAGCGTGATGTTAAATAGCCTATAACCTTCCTCAAGAATTGGGCTATCAAATGCAAAAAGAATTTAACAAATCCGGTAGTTCCAGAGATTAGCGCGTTCAACCAAACAAACAAACAAACAAACTCTTCAGCTTTATAATATTAATAATAGTATAATAGTAATAAACAAAATGTGAATTATGTGAATGTGTGTGTGATGTTAATGTGTGTGTGTATGTGTGTGTGTGTGTGTGTGTGTGTGTGTGTGTGTGATGAGATGAGATAAAATGGGACTTTTAATTAAATTAAAGGCTGTTTTACAGAATCACACTGAAGCGTCAAATCGAGATTCGGAGAGCATTAAGTACTCATTAATTTAATTTGGTAGTTCATTCGCGGTTTTCATTTACTTGTAATTATTTTGTTTAAAATAGTCTAATGTCGGTTGATTACTGGGAACAGTTTGCGGTCTTCAGATAGACAAGAGTTGTTTACGTTCTTAAAAATCAAACGCAGTGTTGTTATTTATTAAAAAACACATTTTTGTTGAGGTTTATTGTTGTTTGTTAATACCTTAGGTGGGTTTATACAAACACTTTTACACGTCAAAAACATTGATTTACTTATACTAGGTTTCGCTTGATCAAACAGATTTTATTTGTTTCAAATATTTCTGAATTTAAAACTAGTAGTAATATTGAACAACTTAATTTAAATAATGAAACGAGATGATATGTCGGAACACGCACCACGAACGTCTTGAAGTTCGTGTTGTGACGCGACTCCAACTTCTCGACCCTTCAATACCTACTCGACGCAAATGCATGGAACGGCTGATTATTTTTTCGCGATTATGATGTTGGTCTCATGGAGAAAGTTGTTCAGTTTGATGATTTATACCATATACTTAAATATGACCATGCCTTTCTGATACATGCTGTACAGGTTTATTCAAGACATCTTAAAATTTACGAGAACTTCCAAAAACTGACCTGATGAATACATGGATGTTTTCATGAAATCAATTGATTGTTCTATCTACTTGCAAAAACTATTGGGTTCGCTCACACGTTTTTATTGATGAAACGAAAACACTCAGCGTGTCGGACGCTCACTATCCAGCTGCGCTACGCTAAGGCCACGGACACGAAGTCAGCGATCGTGGGGTGGCGGCGGCGCGGCGGTGCGGCGGCGGCACGGGGAGCAGCGCGGTGACGCAGACCCGGTCTCGAAGCCAGCTGGCAGATCGCGCGGCGCTAGAACGGCGCAGTGTTGTATTATGAAAAATTTGTGTCTTTTTTCGCGAATTAAATGTCTAAACAGCGACGACACCATCTTTTTGATACAACATATTGAAACGTCAGTCGTTAAATAGCAAAAAATAAAATGCACAACACTACGTCAATGCATGTAGACGCATGAGCACCGCTAGACTGGTGCGCACCGCTCGTATGCCCCTCCATGCGCCGCGCCGCGCCGCTGCCTTCGAGGCCAGTCCCATATAAATCTATGCATTGAAACGCGCTGCTCCCCGCCGCCGCCGCCGCCGCCGTGCCGCGCACACTGACATCGTGTCCGCAGCCTGAGGCTGCCTTTCCACCAGAGATGAGCGAAGATGCGTAGAATGTGTGTAAAACTAACCAATACCAACGCTAACTTAGGTCAAGCTATAAAAATGAAGCGATGTTATTGGTTGGTTCCCTCGCTACGCATCCTCGCTCATCTCTGGTGGAAAAGCAGCCTTAGACACGCTTTGTTTTCATTTAATTCTTGGATCTTCTATTCCCCATACTAACCTTTTCCCTCCCTCTTACCTCTTTATTAGTAGTTGTCATAGCAATCATATCACTTGGTTTTAGTAGGTTTTTTTATTGTATTTTTTATTTATCTTGTAGACTTTAGGTCTGTAGACCATTTTTTATTTTATCAAGTACATGGTACTTGCTGATAGGCCTACGCAGTTCTCTCCATACATACCGTAATTTGAAAATATTGTAAAAGCCAATTATTTTTAAAAGAGTAACCGTGGAGTTTCTTGCCGGCTCTTCTACATAGGAAACGACCAATTGGAACCGTGCACCTAGCTTCTGACGTTTCGTAAGTGCCCATGTAGGTTTATGTGAAATAAAATATTTTGATTTTGATTCTCTTAGGTAAGTGGTTATTTACGACAAGATAGCACACCTCGCTGACTGGCCAAAATTTTTACCATGAAATGAACTATTCTCAGGGGCTTGTGGGTAAGTAATATTTTTTTTTATAATTTTTTTATTTTATTTTATATTATAATTATTTTCTTTGTGATTGTGTGTGTTAACTGCTAACAATAGTTAATTAAGTAATTTTATGTACATACTAACATTATGGACTGCAAGGTCTGCTAATTATTATTATTAATAACAGCCGAACGGGCCGATCGATCAGGTTAAGCTACGCTTGCCGCGGTTGGTCCGTGGATGGGTGACCATCTTCACATACCAAGACCCATCCGTACCTCGAAAAGCACGTTAAGCCGTTGGTCCCGGCTGTCATTCGTGAATCTTTTACAGTTGTTACGGGTCGTCAGTAGCCCGAAAAACTGACAACCAGTTTTACCAAGGGGTATCGTATTACCCAGTAACTGGGTTGTGGAGGTTAGATAGGCAGTCGCTCCATGTAAAATAATGGTATACAGCTGCATCCGGTTAGACTGGAAGCCGACCCCAATATAGTTGGGAAAAGGCTAGGCAGATGATGATGATGAAATGAATTATTCTCATAATACACAACAAAGAAACACAGAACATCACGCCTGAAATCCCAGAAAGATTAGGCAGAGATGTACCCTATAGTACAGACGCCAGCACATCAAGCTACCCGAAACTGTGAAATTTTCCCAATCAACTTTGGACCTTATGCTTTAGTGATAAAGTTGAAAATCTAATAAAGAAATTTGACAGATTGTAGTAACTTGATGTGCTGGCGTCTGTACAAACACAATCCACCAGTTATGTTCAAGCAATAGGGGCTAGCCTATTGCCACCAACTGAACACAAATTCAGACTCCGGACTGAGAAATATATAGTGGAAACGGCACGGTTGGCGCAGTGGTTAAGCGATTGACTGCTGCGCTGCGTGTCGCGGGTTCGGTTCCCGCACGGAACAAATATTTGTATGACCTACAAGTAGTTGTTCCGGGTCTGGCTGTTTGTGTATGTGAGTTTAAATGTTTGTAAACGCACCCACAATACAGGAGAATTTCCTAGTGTTCAAAAAAAAATCACTGTGGCCGACCCAAGAATTGATTGATTCCAGGACCTTAGTAGCGCTTGCGACCCCGTCCCGTCGCTTCGTATAGCCAGCGCTATAACTTTGTTTTTGCTTAGCGATCTTTCTTTTTTTCTTTTTGCTCAGCTAATAAGGATGTAGCCTTCAGCCTTCCTCAAGAATTGAGCTATCAAATGCAAAAATATATTTACAAATCCGACAGGAACTTCCAGAGATTAGCACGTTTGAAGAAACAAACAAACCATTCAATTTGATTCATTTTTCAAACGCGACTGGGAGTTCCAGAGATTAGCGCGTTCTAAGAAATAAACAAACTCTTTAGTTCTATTATTAGTATAGATAACCGTACGCAAAATACGCGCATTGACGTGGAGCTGCGGACACCAGCCCGTAGTACCTATTACCTAGTACCTATAGTATAGATAAATCAGGTCAATGAAAAAACAAGCACAAAGCTTATAAACCTCAAAAGAAGCTTACATGTACCTACTTGTATTTAAGACGCATAATCCCGCCTTTTGAGGACGGAAGGATGTGTTGTCGAATTATCTCCTCACTTCTTATCCTGTTTCTAGAAACAAGTTTGTCTGGCACGCTCCCAAATCCGGGCTAAGCTGAAAATATAAGCAAACTTAACCTAACCTAGTTTTAATAGTTTTTATTTTTTCATCTTTGTTCCTCTAAACCAAAGCATCTGCCATCTAATCTCTTCATCACCCTTGGTTTAGTGGTAGAGAATGCCTAAGGCATTAAAAGGAAATGCGGTCGGAGGGACTTTTGAAAAAGCCTAAGTAAAAAGTCTTAATTCTAGGTTTAGCTCTCGCCTATTTCCTCCTCCAATATTGGACCACTTTGATAGATATTTTATAAACTAAATAAGTAGGATATATACTGTGTCCCTACGTTTTTCTTTTTTCATTAATAGGTGTCAAATTTGTACACTAGACCTTTGGTGACAGCGGTTTAAATCGGCATTTTTTGGGGGTTCTAGTGCTCATAAAAATAATGTATCATCAAAATAGAAAACATAGGGATGTACAAGTAGTTAATATTTATTATTCAGTAAAAAAACATTGCTTTATGGTCATTAACCAGAAAGAAAACAAGCGAGAGCGTTTCAATGGAGAAACGACCACCCACATTTCCTCTTAAGTCCGACTTTGTACCTTTTTGTGCGAAAAGTTTAAATTATTACTTCAGCATTTTGCTTAAAACTTAAATTCAGATCAGACTGCAGCAACTTTAGCAATGCACCGGATCAGGCACTGTCCAATTTCCTGAGACAGGGACATCCAAATAGAAAGAGAATTCAAGAAACCATTTAATTTCCTCTAATGGAAATCTATCGAAATGTAGAGTGCTACCGTAGCCTGTATAGAATTGCATTGAAATTTCCGAATTAAAAGCAGTTAATCCTACTGTAAGCGGACGAAGTTGCTGCATAAATAAACTCACGCCTTTTTCCTATAGGGGTTGGCAGAAACTATTGAATGCCACCTGCTGATCCTTAAATAATATTCCTTTTGCCTCGTTCACTTTTATATGATCTGGGGGCATAAAAAGGCCACTTTGGCAGAATCATAAAAGGATAACATTATGAATTATAATATGGCGAAGACAGTCCGTGTTTTTCTTTTTTCGCTGCACTACATAATCAAAGAGATTGAGACTGGATTTGAATTGGATTGATTGGTATTTTAGCACAGACAAAAAAAATACTGAAATATCCTTCACCAATGGGATTTGATACGATTAACTTAACAGTTAACTGTCCAGTATGATTCATAATGTTATCCTTTTAAGATTCTGCCAAGGTGGCCTTTTTGACATGCATGACCAGGGGGCCTCCCCTGGTCATGCACGCACACAGGTTGCGAGTACTATGCTTCTGATCTTTCATGAGTACATCATTATTATCATCACAAATAAAGTGAGTGTATGTCTTCATATAAACACTATGGACCATAATGAAAATGTTAACAGAACTTAATGTATCCGTATTTGAAGCTAAGTAACCTTTTACAAACAACTGTTTGTAAATCTCGCTCTTAATTTCTCCAGAATGTTTAACTAAACATTCTGGAGAAATTAAGAGCGGAACCACCCTGGTATTTTTGAGAGCTGGCTATTGAAAAATTCGTTCGTATTATATTCCGCAGCTACTGCGGATTTTCTGATGGAAAAACCCAATACCAGACTAACCCAATACCCGACGATATTTTTGTATAGAAAATTAAAAGGGCACTAAAAATAAAAGCGGCTGTTAAATATGAAACCATGCGGATTTTAATAAGTGAGTTAGTCGAGCACTAACTCACTTATTAAAATCCGCACGGTTTAGAATAAAAGGGTGCCGTGTAGCGTCTCGGTTAACCGCAGCTCTGCAGGATAACTGCGTCATACCGGAGGGTTTATAAATAATATCATGTTTTAGTGAGCACTGCCAATCCCGTGTCATGATAAATAGCGAATTTTATGTGCAGCTGGATGTGGGATTAACAGTATTATTTAATTATTTTCTCGCTATATTGGTGACGGTTTTATAGTGCACAAAGTTTAATTAAGAAATCAATAAAGTTAAGCTTATTAAAGCCCAAGGGAACCTTAGGTTAGATTAGCACCGTAGAAATAGATCTATCAACTCATCATATCGCAGCCGACTGCAGGACATAGGCCTCTCCCTGGCTGCGCCACAACACCCTGTCCTCCGCCCTTTCGCATCCAGTCCATCCCAACCACCTTCTTAAGGTAGTCGGTCCATCTAGCTGGGGGCCGGGAGATGTCCCATACTACGTTAGCCGGTACGAGGTCTCCACTTTAGGACTCGTCTGCTCCATCGGCCATCGGTCCTTCGAACAACATGGCCAGCCCACTGCCACTTCAGTTTGCTGACTCTGCAAGCTATGTATAACTTCATTCCTGATAAAAAATTCCATACTTCGTAATTTATAGGCGAAACTGGGCCAGATACCAAAAAGCTTTTGTAGCGTTATACTTATAGGCGACTTCTGTGCCACTTCTTGATGAATGATATTTATGATTGTGCCAAAACTTTTATGTTTCCCATAAATTGAGTACCTGGTGGGGGTCAGACTACAGTTGCCCAATGTATAATGTTGATAAACCAAATTCGACATAATTTAAATTCAAATTATTTTGCTTCACATAAACCTACATTATGAAAAGTCAAAAGCTAGGTGCACGGTTTTAATTGGTCGTTTCCTATGAAGAAGAACCGGCAAGAAACTCCACGGTTACTCTTTTATAAATAATTGTCTTTACAATGTTAATACTTTGATCCTCATACCTAAGGACAGTGTAGGTGAAAGTTTTATAATATTTTAAAACACCAGTCGATTACAATAAAGATAACCACCACTAACATAGTAAAATACTTGTAAGCGGTTCGCGTGAATATTCCTGTTCGAAATTCAAAGGCTTGCTACAAACGCATTGAGTGGCTGCAATTGGCTCACGTCACGTATATGGACGGCCGGAAGTGACGCGATGCTACTCAATTGTTCGGTGTCAATCCGGAATATTCTGACTATTGACGAATTGGAGACTGACAAGTACTTGAGAGAGACTGCAAGCACACTTGTTCGATGTAAATAGTTCAAACGGAACAGACTATAGTCTATTCTAATAGGTATTAGATAAAAGTGTAAATTGTCCAGGTAAAATTCTTACGCAATCACTCACTAAAGGGAATTAGTAATACATTCATCTGTATTTAGAAGGTTTCAACTTTAAATCCTCACTACTTTTCCCAACAATTATAATATGAAAAATGTAACCTTCTAAAATTGTAATTGAAAATTGAGAGCGGCAATTTGTAAGTGGCACTACAATTGGCATCCACAGGTACGTTTACAGATTCATTTGTTTACATTTTCATCAAATAATTTCAGAACAGACCATAGGTCCGCATCATGTTTGTAAAGTAACAGACACAGTATGCATAATGTACCAACCAATCAGAGACAGGAGACAGGCAACCTGTCTCGCCCCAATCGCGCGCGCGATGAATCGTGCCTCGCTCACGTTTAAAAATTAAAATTAAAATCGACTTGGAGAAAGCATTGTCAGGACGATGATTAACATAATTCTATTACAAAAACGTATACCTTCGTATGATGCCGCTCAATTTGGCAACAAGTGGCATATCCAAGGATGCTTCTACGAGTCAAAGAAAGACGTCTGCGGCTACATCTATCTTAATTACACATATGTGGTCCGGCAAACAGGAAAACAGTGATTAATTCATGTTGCTTAATGAAGACGGTTATTTCAATATTAAGTCAAAGGGGAAAGTAATAATATTTAACATTTTCATTGTTTGCTATACTTTGTCATTAGTGTTGCCCAAAATCGGTCTTGGTCTTGCAGTCTTGGTCTTGTTCTTGCATTTTTGCAAGACCAAGACCAAGACCGACTTATTGTAGCAAGACCAAGACCAAGACTGACCCCTGCAAGACTTGAGCAAGAACAAGACTAAGCCTGCAAGACTCTTGCGTCTCGCAGTTAAGTCAAACTGAGATTTGGGCGTTATAGTAGGTATTTGGTTTCAATCCCGATTTTGATAAGACGTTCCCCAGTATCAAAACCGTATCGTCATAACACTAACAGGTATTGTAAATTGCTTTTATATGTTTCGACTATTTATTAAGTAGGTAGGTAGCGTGTTACTTACAATTTTGTTCCCATATGTGATAAAAATGTACCTAGCATAACTTTCTAGCAAAGTTCATTTCATACCCTACAAGGTATGAAATGAACTTTGCTAGAAAGTTATATATCTACTTAGAGTATTATATTATACTTGTATAAGTCTAATGTGCAGATCTAACGTTAGTAGGTTGGTAAAAATTATGTACCTAGGTATTTATGTTTCAAAGTTTATATTATTCTTCTATTCAGCAAAATTTAAAACTAACAGCGAGTCGAGTAGGTCTAGTACTAGTAGCAGTTTTTAAGCCAGCCGATGTTATGGTACAGACGCTGGCACATCAAGCTACTACAATCTGCCATATTTCTTTAACAGATTTTCAACTTTATCGCTAAAGCATTAAGGTTCATGGTTGATTTACCTTAGCGCTCCCCCTTAAATCGATGAAGCTTTAGAAAAATAATTATCCCCTCATAAAGAATCTAAAATAAAAGTAGTAAATGGGTCATTCAATTATGTAGATGATTAAAATGCCTCATGTGACGCGTCTGTTAGATTCATTGGGATTCATGGCTGACTCGACGCCGCGCGAGGATTCCCGCAATCTTCCGCATTTTTTGTCAGGTTCAAGCATTTATAATGCACTTTATTGTAATAATTTTAAAGTTTATTTTCAAGTGCGTTAATAATACGAGGAGACCGCTTGGCGCTGCGATCCCTTTGTCGCGGCATTTGAAAGCGAATAACGTGAGCGCGAAGACAGTGTTGACCTCGCAAATGAACTTTAGCAATACAGCTGATCAGGTAGCCCTTTCGAGTTTTATTTACATTGCTGTTTTAAGTGAAATAAGTGAATTTACTATTTTTTATTTAAAAATCTTATTGGGTCAGATAGAAATAATGATTTTATACAGTTTACAGTAAAAAAAATGCAGAAAAAAAAACGTAAAAAATTAAGAAAAAGCCGACGAAAAATTTCAACGCAGGAGGGTCCAGAATCATGTACTGAATCCATGGTAAGCGTTTGCGCGTCGATGTCCCTGCCACCCTGAGCAATAGACTAATAAGTATTTGAATGTAGTCTAATCTAAGTAGTAGAGTCTCGCAAGACTTGCGAGACTCTTGCTGCAAGACCAAGACCAAGACCAAGACTGAGAGCGCAATACCAAGACCAAGACCAAGACCAGGTGTATTGACGCAAGACCAAGACCAAGACTGGCTAAGGTCTTGTCTTGGTCTTGCATTTGGGCAACACTATTTGTCATAAACTGTGGCAGGCTCTACACATATTTACTCCGAGTGGGAATTAAACCCAATATCAATATTGAAGAACCGAAAAGGGGCCGTGGCTAAATAATAACAGCTGCACAGGTCGATCGATCAGGTTAAGCTACGCTTGCCGCGGTTGATCTGTAGATGGGTGACCTTTACATACCGAGGCACGGAGGGGCGTGCCTCGGAAAGTACGCTAAGCCGTTGGTCCGTCATTCGTGGATCTTTGACAGTCGTTACGGGTAGTCAGAAGCCCGAAAGTCTGACAACGTCGTACCAAAGGGTATCGTATTACGCAGTAACTGGGTTGTGAAGACCAGATAGGCAGTCGCCCCATGTAAAATACTGCCGGTCGATTCTGTAAAAATCTCACCGTGAAAACTTAGGTGAAGTGAGTTTGTTTTTGCTAGGAATTGACACTATTGACAGCTCACTCCACGCTGACTTTACCCTCTTCTTTGTGTTTTTGTAACTTGAATATTGTGTCTTCACTGTATCATTATCCTAGGTAATCTGTGGAAACGTTGTGGATTGTACAGACGCCAGCACATCAAGCTACTACAATCTGTCAAATTTCTTTAATAGATTTTCAACTTTATCGCTAAAACATAAGATTCAAAGTTGATTGGGAAAATTTGTCAGTTTCGGCTTTATTGAAACATTTCTATATAAACAATATTTGGTATACGATTTTTTTAGGCTAAAACAACAACACTATTTATAACAATCATTTTCTATGAAGATTAAAAAATCTTCACGTATAGGATACACTTATAAACATAACTATACTCCGTTTCTTTACTATGATTTCTTTACATTTGGTTAAGTACCTAAATAAACGGAGTATAATACAACTTCCCTATTTGAATCGGATAGTATTTAATATTTCATTCATTTATTTCATTTCATTGGTTTTAATTTTTATGCGTGTGACCCCTTTTTTTTTAAAATGAAAGTAGCCTAAGTTACTCCTTATTACATCAGCTATCTGCTAGTGAAAGTCTCGTCAAAATCGATTCAGCCGTATCAGAGAATAGCCGGAACAAATGGGCAGACAGACAAAAATTGTAAAAAAAAAATATTTTGGTATATGTACACTGTGTTGGTTTTGTACGAGTATATGTATGTATGTGCATACATCCATATGCATTTAGTAAAAAGCGGTTTTTTTTTAATATTACAAACAGACACTCCAATTTTATTTATTTGTATAGATGATTACATATAATTTTATCAGCAGTTACATAATTAGCCTTTATTTTCTTACATTTAGAAGGCAGCTACAAATGAGCTCTGCCTACAAATCTGTCTTCTTGATAGACATAAACGCCAGATGCCCATTTAATTAGGTCGAGTCTTGTTACTTTTATTCGGAGTAAGTATTTACCTATTTTCTTATAGAAAGAAAAAAGTTATAATGCCACCTGCATTATAACTTTTTTCTTTTCACTTTACACCATAACTTCACAGATGCTGGAGCTCTAATAATGATGTAAACTAAACTAATATTATAAAAAGATTAGATTACTTTTGTATGTTTATTTGTTAGGCTTTCACGCAAAAACGGCTAAAGGGAATTGGATGAAATTTAGCAAACGGGTAGACAATGACCTGGATGAGGACAAAGAATACTTTTTATCCCGATATTCCAACGGCATCGAAACGTATGCGGGTGAAAGCGATGGAAGCAAATAATGGTAAATAGACTTAATAACAGAAGTTTTTCCTTGCAAATATAAATAATAAAATGCAACGTAAAGGGTAAACAAAACACATTAAAGTGCACATGTTAGAAAGAATACAAAAAATCAGAATTACCTGTGCAATGAAACAGCTAATTCTGATTTACCTATTGTTTCGGCTCGAGTTAAACGACCACTAGCTGAAATTCTATAAACATTAGCTTGTCCGCTAGGTTGGCAATTTGACAGCGAGAACTTCACTGGACTTATGTATTATCAGTGGCTTCAGTCGTGGAAGCGCTTAAATTGTACCTCAAGTGTAAAATGTTACTATAACAAAAAGTTGATATCCTTGTACAGCTTTCAGACTTTCAGATTAGCATGAAAACAATACACCGACACAGCTTACCGCTATAAAGTTGTTTGAAACAACAGAAATGCGGTTGTAATAATTCAGAATTATTGTTTCTAGCTGTTTCAGATACACGTTTTCAGGATGTTATTGCACAGGTTTACGTTATAAATTATACAGCATTTCCGGATGTATGAATTATTGTTAAATTATTCTATTCGATCTGGAACGCTTCCATAAGCTTACCTTACTCACTCGCTCTTATCTTTTTCTCTCTCTCTAATTTACATTTCTATGTCATGTTTTGCTCGGTGCCAAACAACGAAATTGCGAACCCAACGACACCGACTTCCGAAATTAAAGTTATTTTTCACTTATACTTAAATACGTATTATTGAAGCAAACTCAAAAACTGCTCAAGCATAGTTAATAAAATTTATATGGAACCACCCCTGAGGCATACCCTACCCATTAAAATTTTGAAATTGATTTACAATTGCCGAAGATATCGCGTAACAAAAATACAAAATAAAACACACAGGCGAATTGAGAACTTCCTCCTTTTTTGAAGTCGCTTTAAAATAAATACAGGATTAATTCATTTATGCGTTTATTTGAGATAGAACATATTCTTTTGTTATTTAGTAGGGAAACCCAACAGTGACTGTAGTTTGAAATCGAAAAGTGGCGATAAATGCTCTCCTTCTCTGTTTGAGAAGAGGTATGTATATATGTGTATGTATGTATCCATGTACACTTTGTACAGTAGTACAGACGCCAGCACATCAAGCTACCCGAAACTGTCAAATTTTCCTAATCAACTTTGAATCTTATGCTTTGGCGATAAAGTTGAATAACTATTAAAGAAATTTGACAGATTATAGTAGATTGATGTGCTGGCGTCTGTACTACAATCTCATTTATTTATTAAATAAATGTATTATTATTAATTAGTGGACTGGCCTGGCTAGTACTTTTATTCTCTGCTCAACAATCACAATGGAAGAGATCGCAGAAAGCGATAAGGCCGCCCATTGTATGATTTGTATTCATAATCGTATTTTTTTTTTGTTATGTATTTTCTGGTGTACAATAAAGTATATATAAATAAATAACAATTTCTACAAAAAAACATGTAATATGAAATAGTATTTGTTTAGTTTTGTTGTTGTATTATTTAGTTCATTTGTCATTCCAGCGTTTAACTTAACCCATTGAAGGACACTGAACGCCCCTCGACGTAATAACAATAAAACTTCTATTGTGTCTCGTACAGTGTCCTTCAATGTGTTAATGTTGGATAATAATACTTAATATTTGTACATTATTGGTCAGCCTGTATTATCTCACTGCTAGGCAAAAACCTCTCCCCAAGAATTCCAGCTCTTTTTATCTGGAAAGTTTTTACATGCGAGTAGAAATTTTATACCTCGTTTTTTGTCCGAGGGCAACATCTATCATTAAATCGCGGACCAAAAGCTGTGGGCGTAAGAATGTTCACCTCTATTGAACCCTTCAAAGATTGCGTGACTAGTTTCCAAGTGCTCATAGTACGAACTTTGTAAGAACGGCTTTTGACCTTCGACCGTCTTAACCCTACAATGTTAAAGAGAAATACTTCGTTTTAGTAAAGCCACAAGTCGTTTTATTACAAAACGAGTTTTTGTGATCCAAGCTTAAACCTTCCACCCAGTTTTTGTATTTCGAATCTCATTCCAAAATTGCCAAATTAGGCTGCCTCCTAACCGAAAGCAATTGTCGCTCTTTTCTTTAACCAAATTCAAAAAAAGGAGAGGAACGTCTCAGTTTTTCGGAATCTTTTTTTAATGTATGTTCCCCGATTAGGTACTCGAAAACGAGGACTGATTTGTAAAATTCTTGTTTTTGTTTGAAAAGGTATATTTCCCAGGTTACCGCATTGTCATCAGGTCAGGATTTAATGATAGGAAAATGGAGAAATCGAGGGGTCTCTTGAAATATTTTAGGGACACCTATCGCGATTCGGGTATTTTAATTGTGGTAAACACTAAAAAATGAAAATTAAACATTTTTTACAATAAAAACAACCATCTTCCAAAAAAAACAAACACAAAAGTGTGAAAAATAAATTTAATTTCGAAATTCGGTAACAAAAACCGAAAATACAAAATGATCGCGTCAAACGCGTACTCCCCCGACGCGACGGTCACTTACAGTTAGGACACGGGTTAAAACTCAGTTTTAAAAACAGTTTTTGTATTTAGAACTCAGGCGATAAATATTTCGAGATTCAAAATTAGTTCGATAGTTAAAAACCGGTTCTAAATATAAATCTTGTTATGTAAAATGTTTAAGCCAGCAAAAAGCTGGTAGAAGGAAAGCGTGCAGCGATGCTAAACTAAACATTTTAGGTTGCAGCCGGACTTATATACTTAGCTGTGGTTTTTGGTGCTCGAGTTTGTCTGAAAACCCAATTTAAGGTTTAAAGTGAATTTAACTTTATGAACGTGATTTGTTTCGTATTCATATAGCGCTCCTACATATATGTATTATATTTTGTAGAACATTATTCAGATAAGTTAGTGACTAACCCTCACCCGGGCTAAGTTAGGCAATTTTAGTTATTTATCATTTATTACTAGCAAGCAGGCAGTTGGTCCATATTAAAATAGGTACTAGTATTCAGCTGCATCCGGTTAGACTGGAAACCGACCACAACATAGGTGGGAAAAGGTAGACAGATGCGATGATCTGTTATTACTAACTTTTTCCCGGCTTAGCCCACTCGGAGGTCGAAAATGATCCCACAGGAAGGTTCTACCGCGATAAAAAACATTTTACAAAAAAAACGACCGACTTCCAAATAAGACAGTTTTTATATTGAGCATTATAACAAATAGGCCTTTTTTTGTCCATTCTGTTATATTGTATAACTACTAGTATAACTAGATGGACTGACCCTTAGGAACGGATTGAGGAATATCTTGTTGTTTTGTTGCTTGTTCATTTGTTTTCTCTTCAGGTGAATTTGATAAGTTTTGACTCAATTTATGTTAGCCGACACTCGCACGAACGTAAAAATATTGCGGCTGGATTTTATCGCGCAATCGATGTTACACTCTCGGTGTTCAGCCGAGCGTTTTGGATTCTCATAACACAGTGCATCCCAAGGCATCAAAAAACACAGCGTTGGATGTTCAAATCTAGTTGCCAAGCATTGCGTTGAAAATCCAGTGAGGGAAATAAAATCGCCGCGGTAAAAGCGGGAAATAAAATCGCCGCTTTGAAAACGGGAAATAAAATCGCCGCGGTGAAAAATCGCCCGTGCCAACCTGGGCGGTTATATTATTATTATTATCTCTAACTCAACAGTAAATAAACATTGTGTTTTATTTATTTATTTATAAGTATTAATCTTTTGCGACATGTGGCATGTGCATGAGAGAAAATAAACACGCAACGTTTAATATGTTTTACGCTATTTAGTTTTTGTAAGCATTGGCTGAAAAATAAAACAGATTTTTTCTTAGTACTCACAATCAGGTTCTTACCTTACTGTGTGTATTCGTAGTTTCATATTATATACAACTTCTGCAAGTACAGTCCGGCCGTCAATTGAATGCGTTCCTGACAGTGCGACAATTAGTAGCTAGTAGCTAATAAAGATCAAATTCGCAAAACTCGTTTTCGGCAATACGCCTATTTAAAGAAGAGCAGCCAGTGTCAATATTTAACAACAATGGTGCACTGACAGCTTTTGAACGTGGTTTAGATGAGCTGATCGTGTTCAGTTTCAATGATGAAATCCGTCCTGAGTGTTAACGTCCGTTAAGTCGGCGGTCGCACTGTTAAACTTAGAGAGTACACGAGTATGTATGTCCCAAAAAGGTCTATTTCCTGTTTTCGACTTGCAGCTACACCGACCCAACACGAACATTTTAATTGATACTACCTACACAAGATCTTTAAAAAAATATCCCCATTAATATCACAATTTTTTAACTTCACTTTATCTGAATAATATACATGCCTACGGAAAAGTATGAGACAAACTTGAAACCGATTCAAGTACCCCGAAACAAGACGATTCAATCTTGTCGCAGGCAGACAATTCTCGAGACGGATCGCTCGAAAGAATTCAAACGAGTAATTTATCAGTAAAAAGTGACAAATCCCTGCTTCTCACATTCCTACTAGAATGGATTTATTAAAGGAACCCCAGTACAATGTAAGGCTCTAGACACACGGTCAGGAGCTTGGTGCTGAGAGTTACGTGTTATTCTCGTTGACATGCTCTGCCGATCAACGCATGATTCAAAATTCAAACTCAAATTCAAAGCATTTATTTCAATTAAACCATTTACAGACTTTTGAATTGTCAAGAAGTCGGTCAGTCATAAAATATGAAGCTAGTTGCCCATTCCAAAGCGTAGGTATGTACCTACCTATGGAGAAGAACGGGCAAGAAACTCCATGGACACTCTGTTTAAATTATATCTTTACAAAAATATTAGTTAGGTAACTACATCATTAATGTTGATTTATAATTATATTATGTGAGAACGATAAAAAAACAGCATGTGTGCAATTCACACGTGGTAGAAGTGAAACCTTCAAAAACACTGTATAATGCTTCCTATCTCATTTTCTCAATACGCAGGCGCGCACCCGCACACACGTAATAAGACAAGTAAGACACGTACAACGCTCGGACCCAAGCGTCGGGCGTAGCACGTACCACCACTACCAGCGTATTAGGTTTTCCATCCATCCATCCATCCATCCATCCATCCATCACCATCACCATCACCATCACCATCACCATCACCATCACAATCACCATCACCATCACAATCACAATCCCCATCACAATCATAATCACAATCACTCAATATAATGCTTCCATCTCATTTTCTCCCACGCTCTTTTTACTGTTGCTTTTTCGTTTCATAAAATTTCAAATCACAACGATGCTAAAGAAGTTTTCACTTCAATAAGACGTACGCATTAAAAGCCTCCAGAGTACCTACAGCAAATAGTAACAAAACAACACTCAAAAAATAAGCCGAGGCAGCTAAGTGATGACCAGCCCCAACTGACGGCGCCTGTTCACGAACATGACGCATAGATTAGCACCATTCAGCTCAATCATTTTGAAGGGAGCTAAATGATCCAACACACACGCCACCGTCGCGTCAGCGAGACTTGTGTGAGCATGACATACTATCAGCTGCCAGGGCACATTCAAGTCAATGAAAGACATATTACCCAGTAAATGGTAGCTCTATAGTACATAGAACTCACATCTTTGCTATGCAATTATACAATACAAAGGAAATTGAATTTATACAATGCAAAGATAGTCTTACAATCTTCAGCAGCTCCAACAGTATTTTCAAGTGTTAAGTAATCAATTAGTTGTGGTTGTGGAGCAGGACCAGCATTGAGCCAGCAATTTTTATCCGCGTTGTAATTCCCCTTAGGGTAAGGAAGGGTATTGCCGGTCACTTAAGCAAAAAGAACTACAATTCAGTGAAAAATCAACATTTCGCTCCCCCCACCGAATAATATGGTAATCGATAAATCAAAATTTTACAGGAAAAATAAAAAACTGTTTTATGCGTATATCTCGGCACGGGTAGATCGTAAGGTAGACATTTAAACGTCAAAACAAAGCTAATTTTTTTACAATCTAATTTATATTATGATTTTTTTGTAATACTTTAATAAAATTAAGTTATTCACAAAAATAATGTTACTGAAATTAAATGGCAAAAGTATAGTATGCAACGCATCATTACCATATTATTCGCGTGTAAACGCAACAATATCGTAGTCAATACTAATGCATTATAGTATTATTCGTTGTAATACAGTGTCAAAAAACCTAACGGCAATATGATATTACGATATTATTCGTGTGAAATCCAAGCGATAGTGTATAATGTAATATTACATTACAGTAATATTCGTCGATGTGTGGTGTCAAAAGATTAACAGTAATATAATGTTGCAAATACATGTTTTATTAAATAATCCAGTACTTATTATTTGATTTGGCAGCAAAATAACAATAATAGAGGAAGTTGATATTAATACTGGATAATTTATAATAGCGTTTTATTAAAATTTATGAAATAAAACAAAGGTTTTATTATTTATCATAATCAGTCCTTATATTTATTAACTAGCTGTGCCCGCGACTTCGTCAGCGTGGAATAGTGACTTTTCGGTTTTTGAATTACATATACCGTCGTTTGGGTAGCTAAAAATTTACTTTACAGTAATGTTTCTCTGTATACGATATTTGACGTATGGCCATCGGGGATGAAAGCATACAGGCTCCTAGGATTGCTAACCCGTGACAGAGCCACATACAACTGAGCGTGCGAGAAACAGCTGATACTTAGATCTACACCTACAACTTTCAGTGTCTGACCTTGGGCTTTATTAATTGTCATCGCAAAACATAGGCTGACTGGAAACTGGACTCGTTTAAAACTAAATGGAAAATTGTTTGGAATGAGAGGAATCCGAGGAATGAAAACACTTTTACCTTTTCCACACCTTGTTAAAATCTCTGCTTCTATCAGATTTCTTTGTAAATTGGTCACTTTTAACCAGGTGCCATTGCTAAGTTTTGGGGGGCTTAAATTTCTAAGAAGCATTATCGGTACGCCTACTTTTAATTTTATTTTATGTGCTGGTAGTCCAGGAGCATTGAGGGATTCTAAAAATTCTACTGGGTAGCTTGTAGATTTTCCTTCTTCCATGACTCTGTTAATGAAGATATACTCAACATAATCCCCCGGAACATAGCTCGAAATTTCAGCGTTTATTGTTGCTGCTTGGTCGTTTCGTGGCGTTAAAATAGCTCTTTCGCAAAGCCAGAAATTTTCGCAAGTTGGTATTTGCGTTGCGTTTCCATACACAGATGATATGAGGTCTCGCATTGATGAAACTATGTTGCATAGGTTTTCATTAAGAAAAACTTTTCCTTGTTCCTGCGGTAACACACCGTTACCAATCTCAAGTAGCAAATCTGAAAATTCTTGAGCATTTTCGTTGCCTCTAATTTGCGCACGCATATTTAATGTCAAATGCAAAGGTATAATGTAATGCCACAGTCGAGAACTCTTTAGGCAGGCTCTAACTTCAACAGCCCTTGTTCCACAGGGAGAGTCTGACGAAAATCGCCACAAAAAAGCATAGTAATGCCATCCATGGGTTGATCACTTTGCTTGACATCACGCAACGTTCTGTCTTCTGCTTCTACTGCTTTTCGATTGGCCATTGTGGACTCATCCCATATAATAAGGCTACAATCACGAAGAACCTTAGCTTTATAGCTGTTTCTTGAAATATTACAAACAGGGCTTTCTGTGCGGTCTAAATCGACCGGAATTTTGAACATTGTATGAGCAGTTTTCCCACTTTGGCAACAATGTGGCTGCTATGCCTGATGAAGCGACAGCAAGCGCGATTTTACCTTGGCTTCGTACCTTCGCCAAAATAACTTTCGTAAGTAATGTTTTAACCGTTCCACCGGGTGCATCTACAAATAGCATTTCTTCCAAAGTACTATCAACGCTCACCAGATCAAATATCAAACGCTGTTCATCAGTTAGCCTCAAGAGTGCGCGTCCATGTACGTACTCTGATAGTATACCTTAAAAATGTCCGCCGTGATTCTTTAAATTGATATAACTTTTTTATTTATGAACCGATTGAAATGAAATAAACACTAAATGTTAAGTGAAGCTTACTACAATATATTAGTGAAAACCGCATCTAAATCGAATAAGCCGTTTCTATTATATTGTAAAAAAAATAATACACAAATATAATTGTTTTATACTTTACGTGGAAAAAGGCATGCATTTCTTACGCGAATATAATGGTAATCGTCGCTTACCGAAAAAGTTAACGATTGCATGATCAGTAATAACATGTTATGGTATTATTCGTGCAAAAAGTGTGTTTAGATTTTAAGGGAATAATGTTGTTATGTTCATTACGGTACCATTGAAATTATTGTACTTTTATAAATATACATAGAAAAAATACAAAAAAAATTACAAGAAGATAATTAATGCTTTAGACACCGAATATGCAATAAAACGAAAACTGTCGTAGTACCACATTACCATGTTATTCGGTGGGGGGAGCGATTTATTTAAGAAACTCTTATGCAATATAACTTAAGGTATTGTTCTCACATAATCACAACCATTGACATCAATATTAATTAAAACAAAGACATAATCAACTCTTTAAAAAAAAATGGCTTTGACCGGTATTGCCCGACATGGTAGACAATACCGGTCGGCAGGTTGGCAAAACCGGTCAAACTTTTAACGGCACAAGTCACACACGTAGCCTACGGGAGACTTATAACCTGAGCACTCAGCATGAGCCCAATATCATTTCGACTCATAGCTGGTACTTAATTCACTATTCTTGTTTTTCAGTCTTTCTTGTAGGGTTGAGAATGGGATGCCATAGCTGCCTCTCTTATCGGTGTTCCTTCTTCGACAACTTTGAATGCCCTACTCAAATAATTTTGGCTCCATTTCACCTTCAATCCTTTGTTCCTATTTCGAGTCCCCGACATCCTAAAAAGGATAATAATATAAATTTTAACGGAATAAAAGGTCGAAAATATAATCTACTTGCAAACATAACTTGCGGTTAATACCGGTAAGCATGACCGGCGTTAGCCACCCGTATATTTTTCTGGTTAATAATAATTTTAATAAAAACCTGTAGCAAAGTGCTTAAAATCTATGATAACATGGGTAGATAGATAACTACACGACAATAAATAATACTGACAATGAATGCAACATGAAAATTAAGACACTCACCTCTTATGTTCCGCGGCCAAAAAATTACTAAAAAGTAGCGCGAAACACATTGACGTGCGATTCTCCCTGATGCGTGCTCGGAACTGAGCGGGGGCCGGTGTGCCTCAATCAATGTGTGTGTGCGCAAAACGCTGTAATTTGGAAGATAGTGTGGGGACCGGCATTGTCGCCTGACCGCGGATACCCTCCTTTACCCTACTTATAATATGACTGACTGCATAGTGTGTGTAAATAAAATAAAAATAATATTTTCTAGTACTATAATTATGTCTTTCACCTCTTTTACTAAAAATACTTATGTAAATTTTTCCGTACATACATGATGTTTTCGTAGATATATTGACACGGCACCGTCATGATCTTAATTTCCTTAAACAGTTCCCTTAGAGAATCGCGCCTGCAGAGATTATATATGGCTCTGATGGCTCTTTTCTGCAGAATAAAAATAGAATCGATGTCTGCAGCCCGTCCCCAAAGTGAAATACTGTAATACATACTATGAAAGTAACTAAAATAGAGTAATCTCGCAGTATCGATTCTTTTACTACAAGATGAAAAGTAGCCTATAAATACAATAATAGTACTAATAATAAGATATTAATTGTATTATTGAAGGAAAAGAAGAGTACTCGTAGAAGAGTACTCTTCCAGGTCCCTACCTATTTGAGTAGGTACCTACTGCTTTTATTGGGGCAATATGTGATAAGTTTAACACACTTCCAGTGCCACGAATTTTATTAGAATAGAATACTCTTAATTATCTACACTAAAAAATTATACAGATTAAATTTTGACATTTAACTTAGTTTTCATTTAATATTTTTTTTTATTTGGGCGGTTTTATCGCTACGACAACCCTATGGATTGATAAAGGGAGAAAGAGAGACAATACTGCAGATAGTCTGTGGTGTTGCACTGCCGTATCTCGTTGTGTCTAACACCTACTTCAGCAAACCGAAACCAAACCAAACTGCACTGTTTGAACTATCAAGAAAAGCTCCTAAAGAAAGAAAGCGTACATCAGATAAAAATAATACATCCTAGCTGTATGTCTTCGGCCTAAAAGAACCCCAGTACACTGTAAGTGAAAGATCGGTTGGCGTATTCAAAAGGTTAGACAGGTGTCTTCCGAAACGAAATAGGATCGCTTCGTGGCTTTAAATAAGTAAAATAAAAGCGTAGCGTTTGCATATGGTGCCGATTTTTGTACACGATTTGTGGTTGTGTATTACTGGTTATTTTATGTTGACATCAAAATAATATAGTAGTATAGAAACTGTACAGGATGGCAGGAACATCGACGCACAACCTGTCACCATGGAACTCAAACTCAAAGCATTTATTTCAATTAAACCATTTAGAGGCACTTTTGAATTCTTTCTTTTCGTCAAGATTGACGAAAAGAAAGAAGAAGAAAAGGAGAGAGGAGGGGAAGGGGAGGGGGTTGTAGATTGTCTTTTGATTCAGTATATAATACCGGACCCCCAAATTCGTTGGTTATATAAAAAACTGGCCAAGTTCCGTACCACAAGGCAAAAACGCCGAAAAAAACACATTTGTTGTATGGGAGCCCCTTAAATATTTATTTTATTCTGTTTTTATATTGCGTTTTAGTGTTTTTTGTTATAGCGGCAACAGAAATACATAATCTGTGAAAATTTCAACTCTCTAGCTACCACGATTCATGAGATACAGCCTGGTGACAGACAGACAGACGGACAGTGGAGTCTTAGTAATAGGGTCCCGTTTTTACCCTTTGGGTACGGAACCCTAAAAACTGCTGATTCCGAAGAAAGTGCAATAAGCAGTCAAAATCTATAGAACAGCATTTTTTTTTTTAATATTAGACCAAAAATTTCAACGAGGTAACAGGATATGCGTCGAAGTCCTGCCACCCTGTTTAGTTTTAAAATCATTTGAAAATAGAACTTGAAAATAATGAAATATAGACAATATTTTCACGGCTTGTTCCAATGAGGTTAGGAAGAAATTAAAGAACGCTTACATATGCTAAAATAGCTACCTAATACTGACAAACAACGTAGCCACGCTTAATTAAAACAAGACCCGCATTTAATTTTGCAAAACCATTAATTTGGACAGCCGGCATGAACCTGCAGAGATACGAAATGAAATGTCTCTCGCAGTCGCAATGCATTTTGCATCAAGTACGCCTTTTGAGAACAAATTGCTATTTAATAGATTGTCGGCAGCCCAGGTCCATTTCTGTCATGTTTTTATTTCCAAGTCAAGAAACGTTATGAAATGTTGATGGTGAATACTAGGGGTGTAACGAAACTTGGTCTCCGTATCCGCAAATGCGAGACTTTCGCAATAATTCATACAGCTGCGCCTCAAAACCTAATAAAGATAATCGGCTCCAAAACTAAGCGCTTTAATGTAGTCGAGATATGGGTAGACTGTCGAGCCTCAAAATGTTAGGTTTAAAATAAGAACTGATGTACCTACATAGGTATGCAATAAATATGTCTTTATCACACTATTATTATGAAGGCGAAAGTTTGTGATTGTGTTTGTATGTTTGTTACTTCTTCTTCCTATGTGTAACTGATGTAATGTTATGATATTTATTTATTTAGAAATGTAAGTAATGTGAAATTAAATATTTCCAATTAATTTATTTAATCAGACATAATAACTGAAGGAATATTACGACAATTTTTATAATTTAATGTAGAATGTAAATGGGCCACATTTATAATATGATCATACTATTTTGTACACCTGCATTTTAGCAAATAAAGTATTATTATTATTATTCACGCACAAACGGCTAGACCAATGTTGATAAAATTTTGTATGGAGGTAGTTGACACCCTGGATTAACACATAGGATACTTTTTATCCCGATATTCCCACGGGATCTAGACTTACGCGGGTAAAACCGAGGGTCGCACTATAACTCGAAGCTTCAAGCTTTTGCTCCTATGTCACCGGCTCACCGCCGCCCGCGCCGCCACCTTCAGTACCAAATAAAGCCAGGATTTTCTAGAAGAGCAGTGGCCGCCATCAGCTGCAGTGACGGCTGTGATGATAGCGGTATCGAAAAACGCTCTCTACGAAAACACAATTTTTCTTCCATAAATAACGTTTCAAGGACAAAATTCGACAGAAAAAAAAAAACCCCATTTTCTTAGGAAATTTGATTAGATTATATTGAGATCTTTTTTTAAGTCGGTTAATAATAATTCGAATCTACGCTTTATTTTATAACGTAACTGTAACCAGATGTATTACGTCATCGAAGCTAAAGGAGATGTAAGTAGGTTTAATTCTGTAGTTTCTGCCTACTCCCATGGGTAGAAAATATAAAATTATAAATTATTTCACTAATCTGCATTCGCGACTTATTTGCCAAAAATGTAAACAAATATGAGTTTATGGAAAAATAACTTTAAATCCTACACAATAAAGTTCATTTTACGCTAAAACTTCAAAAATAATTTATAACTCTTTCAATAGTGCTAGTCTCTGAAATCAACTTAATAACCATTAAAATAAAGTTTATATTTGTTTAACTTGAAATAATATTAATTTGAAACTTAAGTTTGAATAGACTTTAGATTAGTCTAGTAAGATTGAAGACTATATGCCGTATTATAGTTATATAAAATGCTTTCATATAGTTTTATCCCTAGGGCTTTAACTATATCAAGGCTTTAACCATCTTACAGCGACATAATTATACGCACAGCTACACATCAAGCTATACATAACCAGTATAAGCAGACTTTTGATTATACGAAAAACCTGTACAATGCGAGGTCAGCTAAACTGGAAATGTATAGCTTGATGTGTTGCTGTATGTACTACAAATGTGGAGAGAGCATTATTTCCACACACAACAGTCCTCCGTCGTGTCGACACATCAAAAAGCTTTCAGTAAATGCAAATTTTCCCTACTCGACAAACGTAGGAATTTACGGTAACCTCCACTAAATTCCAGTCCCTACCTCCCTATTCCTGCTTTGTAGGCATAACTGGCGGGTAACTACATGGGCGAACTTTCTAATTTCCGTAATAAACTCGCTTGAGAGATTTTTTTTTATTTATGTAGGTAAGGTAGAAGGGCCTTTAGAAAAAATAGTAACTATAAAAACTAAGAGAGATGTTTTATACTTGTCTTTCTTTATTGTTTTTTAGGGTAGGTATCTTTCTTTAGAAGCAATTAATAAACAGTACGTTCGTACTTTAGGTACCTAGAAAATAATGTTAATATAGCGCCTATTGGTATATCGATACAAAAGGACAAAAAGCCTCTGAGTGCGTGATTCACTTAGAAATCTTTATACGTTAAAGAAACTAGACCCCTTCACTTATCTCAGAAAAATGCACAGGACATCCTTCTTCTGCAAATAAAAGTGCTGCAATCGCAAACGAAATGCCGAAAAAATGTGAAAAGGTGGGAAACCATAGTAAATAACAAAATGGCGGCAATCATTCGCTTGAATTAAGTCTAGTGTCGAATGTAACGGATTTATTCATACCTACAGACAAATATATTGACAGTTGAAATATTGTGTTCGACACTACGTAGACTTTCACAAAGTGGCTCATTTTAAGGTGGCCTCGCGTCACACCATCATGTAACGAATTGGGACAGATTATGGCCGAATGCAAATGGGATTATGAAGGCTCCCGCAGACAGGCGCGACGCGACAGTTCGACGCGATTCTGGTAGAACTATTTCCATTAAGTTTTCATAGAAATTCTACAACTAGAGTCGCGTTTCGCCTGCGGCAGCGACCTCTCGCGTCCGGGCCTGGTTCAAGCCATGGTCCGGGGCGAGAGGGAGTGGAGGGCAGTCGCCTCCTTCTGCAAAGCAGTCATGCTAGCGAAGGAGGCGGCGGGACGGCTGAGGGAGAGAGCCTCCCGTCCCAGCCACCGCGGGAGACGCTCCGGGAGTCGGGAGCCGCGCGACGACTTCCGGCCACCGTAGGCGCGGGCCTGCGGGCGGTGAGTAATGGCTAGCTCACCGTCCGATCAGGACCAGACCCATGCCGGACGGCGCGTACGTGTTCCACGCGCGCCTAAAAGAGATGTCAGCATCATTCAGAGGGGCCCGTCAGGCCCGTAGCCTGCCAGGTCAGCGGGATTGTCTGAAAGGGTTACCGCTGGCTCGGAACATAAAGGGTTAAGGAAGGAACACGGGTGGGTTTTAATCAGTAAGAGTCTGACACTCCCTTCCGCTCCACCCAGAGCGGGAGGGGTCATTTGATGATTTCCCATCCTCAAAAACCAAGGAAAAAACGAGTTCGGAGGACACGAATTACTGTGGAACTGTGAAAGCTATTGTGGAATTACGGAGAGCTGTAAAGTGGTTTCAAGCTAGAGTCTCCTAGTGTACAAAATGTGGTATCAAGACAAAATCCCCTAGTTGACGCCCGCTCCGCAGGGCCACTTTCGACGGCCGTTTCCCCGGAGCCGTCCCGACATCCCAGCTAATTCGCCTTCCTATCCACTTCCCTCGCTCCACTTTAGAGTGCGTAATAGGTAGGCCCTTTTTTAATAAAGTAAAATTGTTCTGTCTACTTACTATCTTTTATTTGTTAGGGATAAGTAGACACGACAGCCGTAAGAATTGAGAGGAACTAATTAATACAGATTAATTTTAAGATTACAAAAAAAAAAATCGGAAAACGAAAAGGTGATGGCAGACAGTGGCAAAGAATACCATTTTTTTACTGATTGAACCCGCTTGATCACGTCTAATGGCAAACGATGAGTGAGGCCTATGATGGAACGGGCTTGCCCAGAAGTACTCTTTTTACTCTGGTTTTGAAAGCAGATGGGTTAAAGGTGGTTTAATTCGATCTTAGAAATCAGCAAAAGCACATACCAATTTTGGAGTTTATTTACACGTCGAAGTAGGTAGTTGTAAACTTGTAAGTGGAATCTACATAAAACGCCGGCGGCGGCGACGATCTTGTTCCTCGTTCCAAAATTATTAAATTAAATTATATAATTCTTATACCAAACACTTGTTTTTTGTCCTTTGACAACTTAACTGAGGTCGACTATTCCATATTGAGGCCCACTTGCACCACAAATTACTTAGTATATACGATTAGCGGTAAACGCATTTAAAATAGTAGATTATACAACAAGTGAATAAAAAGGGAATTTAGTTCGAGGTACGAAGTTGGATCCCGAGAGCAGCGAAGGATTCTAGAGTAGAATCACGAGCGTAGCGAGGGATTCTAGATTAGAATCCTGAGCGGAGCGAGGGATACAAGTACCGAGATAAATTTTTTAATTCACGTGTTGTGTACTCTACTTTTTACCATTGACTGTGAGAAAATAAAAAGGAACATGGTATTTATATTTATCAGTTTTTATTATATAATCAGTATTATAACAACAAAGGATTAAATATTAAATTAAAATTAAAAATGTATAGTAAAATTAGAACATTTTTTTAAATTTGGAATAGAATAGCTCCATTCAGCCTCCCAGTACGTAATTCGTATTCAATATGTCTTTATTTACTCAGTGAGTAAAAGAGAGTTTTATTCACTGTTATCGATGAATAAAATGCCCTTTTTCGAGTGGCAATGGTAAAAAAGCCTTTTTCTGTCAATCGTTCGAAAATGAGCGTGACAGAATGATGTTTTAAATATGTTTAGCGTTGAACGCCTTTAGTGATTTGTGCTGCAAGCGAGGCTAAATGTTATCGGCCAATTCCATATCTGTCAGGTACAGCAAAAAGTTTAAAGGAAAACTATCAAGAGTTAAGATCCTGAAGAACCCGAAGAGATTTTAATTAGGTACAAACTTTTACTGACAAAGCGGTCTGTTGAATTTAAAATTGATCAAAAATCGTTGACGGAAGATCGAATGATCGGAATATTTAAATTAAGCTTCGGCATTTCTCGCTAATTGCTATTGGTATGAAAAAGGGCGGGAATATTTCCAGACATTTCCATTCATTTTTCATTTCCCTGTATGAGGATATAATTGTTTTGGATTGATACATTTTATTTACGGTGACGTCAGTGTTATAGCCTCTTTTTGGGTCGCGCTCTATTAATGCCTAGTTATTTGATTGATTTTGCTTAAAACTGTGGACTTAAGTGTTTCGGTGTCATCATTTTTATTTACCTGTGCCTGTGACTTCGTTCATGTGCATGTTGAAACAAAATAGATTTCGTGGTTTTTTTTATTGCTGAAACATTTTTTTTTTCTAAAAATCAATTTTTTTACGTTTCGGAGATTAGCCGGAACAAACAGACAGAGATTTTTTTTTAAATTGTTTATTTTTGTTGTACCTAATTATCCTATACGAGTATACTTAATAATTATGACAAAGTTTAATACAATAGGAATTCGTAAGTACCTGTCATAATGTTTGAAAATTATGGCACTTAAAACCAATAAAACAGACCACCGAAAGGTTAAAATAAAATGCTAAAGCCCTAAACTTGACATCTTCTACGAGTATGCCACAATTACTTCTTAAATCTAAAGAAATAGTCTGTTTGTAATTTCAAAATAACAAATATTATAGTATGTCAATAGTCTGTTTATTTGTTTTTAATATTTGTTTTCAGCACTACAAATCAAAGTTCTATTGCGTAAAACAACGTGAAACAATGTACAACCCGTGAAAAGGTCACATAAAGACAAAGTTACTTTCGAATTAACAATAAATAAAATAACATAATACTTTACAAAGTAAGCAAATGCCATTGTTTATATAAAAACTCATTAATGTCAATGTGTATATAAAAAAAACATTCAAAATGCAGAAATAGGAAGCAGCTCAATCCCAAGCCTTTTTGTCCTCAAAATAATCATTAACGGTATAAAAGGCTTTCTGGCACAACTTACGTTTAATGAATGATTTAAATTTTTTAAGGCTTAGATCTTGAACGTGGCTTGGTAGTTTATTATTATATAAAAGCGTATACATTGGCATCTGAACGAGCCACCTATTTCCTGAGCCTTGTTGTAGGTACAACAAATTTGTGTTTGTTTCTAGTATTTATATCATGGATATCACTGTATGTTTTAAACAATTTTATATTTTTATGGGCATATAAGATTTTCATAAATATACTGAGAAGGCACAGTCATTACATTAATCTCTTTAAATTTGTCTCTGAGAGAGTGTCTCGGACTTAATTTATAAATTGATCGAACAGCTCGCTTCTGCAAAACAATGATAGTCTGAATATCGGTGGCATTTCCCCACAATAGCGTACGACATTACACTATTGACATAGGTAAAGTAGGTACACTAAATTGTCAATCTTTATAACAGTTAAATTACGAATTTTTGTAACAGCGTATGCTGCGGAACTTAGCTTTTTTTTACAATTTATCTATATGTGCCCAAAGATAGGTAGGTACAACTCTTTTTAAAGCAGTACCACCTAAGAAAACTTCAGGAATGTTTTCATACAATTTAGTACCTGCCTTAAGCACCAAACTCGGATTTCTTTCAGTTGTAGGTATTTGAACCCATGGGCCTCCACAAGGATTCACAGACATTTAAGAGCTCTCTCGACGCACAGAAATATTCTATTGTCTCCCCACCTATCCTGCACAGACCTTCGCAGCGCCCTGGGCTTTCATTGGCCACCTGGCTCTGAATAACTGTTTCGCAATATTCTATACCTACCTATATTAGGTAAGTAGTCTAGGGTTAATCTACTACTATATACCCATGAAAATAGATCCATTACTTCGGTATAAAGGTCCTTTGCTATTTACTTGAGCATGAGCGTCTTTGTATTGACTAAGTTTGAATATACATATTCTAAAAATAGGATAGGTAAGTACAAAACTTTTAGAATGGAACCTAAACACTGAATACCTTTTGCACTTACCAACATAACCCTACGTACCTACGTTGGGTACTTTTGGTATAGTATCTATAACGCAGTCGAAGTCTAGACTTCTACGAGTGTGTTTTGTTTTTCACTTCTGTTGGCATTCCGGGAGTACTACTGTTTTTTTTTTTATTTGTGTCTTTTTGTAGGTTTACGGATTTAAATGTCAAATAGGTACGAAGATATGCAATAATCCAAAATTCTATAGGAATTCGGAAAATGCAATCCTAAGTTCTTGTTTCATTTAGGTACAAACACTGACATCTATTAAACAATGGTCAGTGGGTACAAATAATACCTATTTGTCAAAAGGTTGTGTCATTGTGTTATACATACATAAATCATTTAAATTGACTGTCACTGGCCGTTAACTCACAAAAAAAAACAAGCGAGGACATTAGGACATAGGACATTAGATATTTTAATAACTTTTTTTGTGGTAAATGGCTCGAATCTTTTTTTCCAGTAACTGGCCAGCCATAGGAATGTAGGTAACCTTCTTTAAAATTAATTAAATTTTCTTACTTTTTTACCTTTTGAAGGACCAAATAGGTTTTAATGATTTTTATTTAACATATTACTAATATTATAGTTATTAAGACTGTAATGCCATGCCAAACTAATAGACTTTAATCGTAGACGGCTGAAAGTCTGATAATTATCTAAGTCACATAATCTGTGTATTATTTTCATAACCCTGGCTTTATAACAGGTAGGTACCTACAGGCAGGGCCGTCTTAACCATATTAGGCGCCGGGGTGCGAAAATCAGCCTGCGCCCCAATTTTTGTGTTTTATTTTTTTATTTAATACTACTCTACATTAAAATTAGGTACATTTTCAAACATCAAATTTATTTTTTCTGACTTTAAAATCGGCAATCTTTTTTGAGATATTGTCTGTTTTGTAATAAATTTTCAATTCGATAGGTATGCTAATAGCCAAGTTTGTCAATTTATCTTGACTTGAGTCGTAAATATTTTTTATTCATTTCAATTTCGAGAAGGTTTACGCATGGTACGTGTAGGATAAGGATTGGCTTGCGCCCCCTAAGACCCTGGCGCCCGGCTGCCATGCACCCCTTGCACCCCCGGGTAAAGACGGCCCTGCCTACAGGTAAATTTGAAGAATAAACTTTTAATTAGAGACGATTTAATTAAACCTATACCTAGCCAAAAAATTAGGATAACATTGTCGTAAAAAATAAACACGTCAAATAAATTGTTCTTGCTAGACACTGACCTCACGGGTCAGTGTTGCTAGATCACTCATTGCAGAGGAAATTATAATTCCAGTGTTCTAAAATTGAAACTTCTAGACCTTACAATATCTGGCAATCCACACATGATACGAGTAAGAAGGCTTCAAAGCAAGCCCCGTGTTACATGCTCTGTGCCCACTGACCTCTAACATAACAGGTCAGTGTCTGTGCCCCAGAATCTGTTTGATCGCGCGTCGATCAAAGCATTGATACCATAGATATTTTATGTTATACCTATTTCTAAGATCGATACCCAAAAAGGGATATTTGTAGTGCCATAAACAAAACACAACATAATATCACGCCCAAAAGAAGTAGGCAGAGGTTTTAGTACACCGATATTCCCCCCATTTTGAAGATTCAAACTCCGGAACCTAGGTACTGAGCATAATTTCGTGATACTTTAGATACCATCCATTACACTTTGCCCAACCCGACAATCAAACTCACGGTCAGAAGTCGCGCTAACAACCACTACCCACCGGTATAATGTTATTAAAATATTGTTATTCTTAACTAAAAGGGCTGATTTTTCAATTGTCCGATCTGAAGAATTAAATACAGTTTGACTTATTTTTTTTCTATACAAAAACTGTCAAACCGCCGTTTTTATTTCTCGGATAAAAGATAACTACTTAATCATTGAAAAATCGACCCTAACTAAAGTGAGACGCTAAGCCTAGGTAATGGGTAAAACTGTAGCCTTATGAGACTAAATAAAGCCTGAACCTACTCATTATTATCTCTACAAAGTTGTTACAAGAGACTGATATGAATAATTGCCTTTTTAGTATTAAGATACCTAAGTACCTAATAAAATACCTATCGTGTTTATTCTCTGCTAAAGTAACGCTAATAGGTTGTGTAAATGTCCAAACTGACCAAAGATAAGTACTAAATATACTTTAGTCTGGCTAAGGTAATCGTAAATTTAATGGTTAATTCACTACCAGAGTAAACATACAATGGCGTTCAGATAAAAAAAGACTGCAAAAATAAATTAACTCAAAATTCTGAAATAACTTTAATTTCGGAAGTCGGTGTCTTGGGATCTGTATTTTAGTTTGAATTTTTTGGAACCGACCGACTCCCGAAATTAAAGTTACCTATTTCAAAATTTTGCGTGGACAAACATACCTACATACATAGGTACATCTATAAAACTTTGTATATTTGTTTGGAAGCCGTAATAGATTGTCATTATGTAAATATAATGCAGTTCCAATAATATTACATACATTCTTGTCGAATTGATAACTAATAATAAACTAACCTCCTTTTTTTTGAGGTCGTTAATATTTTAATTTTAGTTCCTAAAAACCTCGAGCGGGGCGCTTTGAATCGGCAAAAAAAAAAACAACTGTCATTTCGTATAGTATATTTAGTACAGCGTACTTGTTTATTAGAGGTCAGTGCCCCAAATGAACATTTGGTTGAACACAAAATGATCATTTGGGGTTATACTGTTGTCAGATATAAAGCAGGCCATACACGCTAGGGTGTATCTGACAAGTTTACTTGCACAGCGGAGCGTGTATGTTGCACAAAGGCTTGCAACCCAAAAAAATATGAATGGGCAGACACAGGCAAAGATAATCTAAGATGGCGCCACCATAGCTGGTCTCAATCTGACCAATGAGGTTATGATATTTTGAAATATAAAATGACATTACCACATTTTCAACCAATGACGATGTTGGGAACCAGCTATGCTAGCGCCATTAGTTCCACAGTGTGTCTCCCCATTGCTACTGATATTTTTTGCCCGAGGGTATACCTTTGCAAGGCGTGTATAAGAGGCGAGACGCCCCGCGGCGCGCCGCAACAAAAGTGTTCTTGGACATTCTAAATGACGTGACGCGGGGAGCAGGACAAGCGGGACGTGTGAGTGAGTAAATAATTACACTCCCGGTACAGTAAACCATCGATACACTGACCTCGAAACTTTGAAATAGGTGCATTGTTATCTTCTGCGGAAAGTAATGCATGAAATCTCGTACCGGTTTATGGATGGAACGCTAAAGCACCCTGTTCCACGACTAAAATATTGCTTGACTAGCATATTGTTTTCTCTTTCACACCAATGAAAAAATTATAAAGCTATCCTGCTGTCACATTGCGATTAATTTATAATCTGTTTTCAATTTTGATTTGTGTTGTCAATGTTGTCATGTCATTAGCATTAGCATTTGTCATTGTCAGTTTGATACTGTTTTCTTGTCTGGAAATTTTAAATAATTTTATAATACATACCTCATTATTCAATTCTCTAAACGTTAAATCGCATTGAAAAACAAAATGTCAGCACAAAATTCGCCGGTCAAGGTGTCAAGATCGCCAAGCGTTATTGAAACAGCGGAAGACTTTGATAGCCAGGTATTGTGATTACACTACGCCTACTTTTCTCAATTTAGGCCATAAATGGTATTTATCCTTGTGTCTTTTCTAGGATACGCTGCTAAAACATGTTGATATATCGATAGTGGAGTCCGAAAAGCGCGCTAATGGGACTTTGCACGTCCGTGATCATTATACTGTATATCTAATTGATCTTAAGTAAGTGGTTCTATTCTATTGTTTTCTTAGTGAATTAGCCGTCCATTATGCGCCAATTAGCCCTATTACTCGTGCCTACACCGCTTTCTAACGTAGCAAGACACTATGTTTAAAATTTCAAAGCTAATTAGGTCATATCCTTTTCAAAAAACATGGTAACTTGCTTTCTACTTTTGTTGTTGTCTCTTCCATTGTTTTCTATGTAAAACTTAATCGCAAATACCGCCAAAAAATGTATCTTCCGTGCAGAAATCACCTCAATTTGTACTAATAATTTTGTGATAACCCTGTTGATAACTCCTTTGCAAATTTGCTACGAAAAATTCATTTTTGTATAATACCATCTAAGTAAATTCATAGATTACACCATACTAATGAAATAATAAGTAAATTCAACTTTTAATCCGGCCAAAATATACAAGGGAATTTGATAAGGAAATACTGTACAATATTTTTTTATTTGTTCATTTAATAAATTATTAATTTATTCCAGAGTAACGGACCCAGACTACAGGCTGGTGCAGTCAAAGATCAGTACAATATGGAGACGATACACAGAGTTTGAGCAGATTCACGACTACCTCCTTGTTACATACCCACATGTTATTATACCACCACTGCCTGAGAAACGAGTGAGCTTATTTTCTTTTAAAATACTCCAATAGCATAATAAGAAGCCAGACAATATTGCTGCGTAGTTAGATACAGTTGCCACACGTAACTTGGCAAGAGACATTAGATGCATTTTTCCTTTTTAAATCTTTCTTCTAAACAGACATGTTTAAATAAAATTTATGGCAATAACCATATGATGTTTGTGAGCGAACTTACTCCCACTATGTCAAGTTACGTGTTGGTGACTGTACCATACCATCTTGTGGACTGGCCAATATTTTTATTGTACATTCAGCTATTATTCTTGTATAGTTTGCTGATACAAATAGTAGGAAACAATGTTCTTTAAAAATAGTTCACCAATGCTTCAGAAACTTGTGTCATACATTTGTCATCAAAGATTTCCTGTGCAAATAAATACCCTTTGTATTTTCCTAGGAAACAAAAATGTGAGTCAGTTTGTTGTTACAGTAGAAGCCCTGCAAGGCCATTCTAAAACCAAGTTTAACAAAACATCTGAATTTAGGTCTAGATTAAAGTACAGGGTGTTATGTGTTATTTATTTTTGACTAGCTTCTGTCCGCGGCTTCGCCTGCGCTATTTTCGGAAATTATGCCACAGAGACGTGCTAGGGACAAAGTAGCCTATTTTACTCCATCAGCTATCTATAGAAAACTGAAAACTTAAAACTAAAATCTTTGGAAAGTTAAATATTTTAATAAAACAAATTCCTAATTGTTCCTAAGCCAATAGTAGTATGGGAATACTAATATTGACTTAGGAACAATTAGGAAATATATTTTATATTCTTTTGATAGCACATTGTTTGCGTAATTACACAACAAAAAAATATTTGTAAACATAGATACTTAAAATATTATCACACTTCTGTCTTATCATGTTGTTGTAATATTTTGCATAACAGAAATAAATTAACAGAGATAATAAAGATAACAAATATACAAGAAAGTCACAACTTGTTGAGAAAATGATTTTCTTTCAAAACAATAGATAATAATAAATACTTACCTGCATTAATCAATTAGTTGGTTGTTCTTTTATAAAATACTAGCAGTGCACCGCGATTTCACCCGCATAAGTGTCGATCTCGAAGTCTGGCAACCAGTCTTACCGAGGGGTATCATATTACCCAGTAACTAGGTTGTGAAGGTCAGATAGGTCGCTCCATGTAAAACACTAGTATTCAGCTGCATCCGGTTAGACTGGAAACTGACCCCAACATAGGTCGCTCCATGTAAAACACTGGTATTCAGCTGCATCCGGTTAGACTGACCCCAACATAGTTGGGAAAAGGCTAGGCAGATGAAGTGTCGATCCCGTGGGAATGTCAGGATAAAAACTATCCTATGTCCTTTCCCGGGACTCAAACTATCTCTATTCCAAATTTCGTGTAAATCAGTCCAGCAGTTTAAACGTGAAAAGGTAACAGACAGACAGACACACATTCGCATTTATAATATTAGTATGGACTGGCTGACTCGGCAAACTGCAATAAGAAAGAATGTATGAGAAAATAAATAATGTTCATAATTTTTAATTTCTTGAATTTTCTCACTGTTTTATAGTTATGCTGCTATTTGGGGCGGAGAGAAATTCAAAAAATCAAAGATCATAAAAATCGGTCTAGCTGTTCTTGAGTTATAAGCGGTGTGACTAACCCGACTTTGTATTATTTATATAGATGATTGTTTAAAATACTGTCCATGAAGTTTCTTGCCCATTCTTGTCCAAAGGTACCTATTATGCTTTGGAATGGACAACTCCTTTCATATTTTCTGACTGACTGACTCCTTGATAATTCAAGTGCCTGTAAATGGTTTAATTAAAATAAATTCTTTGTGTTTGATGAGAAAACTTATGTAAATGCTATATTTAGCAGTAAGTAGGTATATGTATACAATGCTAGTTACAAATATACTATTTATGAGAAAGAATACTAGAAAGCTGTGTGTAGATCATAGATAACATTCATGAAATATTTTAGGGGGCAATTCTATTCGTCATACTAAACAATTTTCCATATGAGTAGAATCATAATACATACATAATCAGCCTCTAATGTTCCAACCACTGGAACACACCTCCTCTCGGAGAGAGGCTGTGGGATGGAATCCACCACAAGGGGTGCATGTTGTTAGATGTCACGTATCTTCGGATTTTTTGTTCTAGGACATGCCTGTATCCTCACAATGTTTTCCTTCACCGTTTTGAGAACACCTAGAGCCTAGAGCAGAACCATCACCTTATATATTTCGTGTATTTGTAACGAACTTAATATTTACACAAAACCTCATTATCCAGATCCTATATGCTTGGAGGAAGTCAGACACCACAGACCCAGAATTTGTGGAGAGAAGACGCGCAGGCTTGGAGAACTTCCTGCTGCGAGTCGCGTCACATCCTCGACTCTGCTTCGATGACCAGTTCATCAACTTCCTGCAACAGGAGCACGGTTGGCGGGAAACTATTACTGATAGTGGTAAGTTATGTTGAAATAAATACCTACTTTGTCCACCATCCAATCATCTGTCCCTGGGTGGGATTCCATCAGGAAATTCTAAGTATAAGCCTGGACTCTAGGTAATGGCCTAGATAATGGCAATTGTAGGTACTTTCATTATAGGGGTATACATACAAGCAGGCCTTGGAACCGATACAAAAAATACAGGTCCTGTACCCGTACTGAGCGGTTCTTGCCATTACGATACCTAGGTACTGGTTCCAGACAGGTACCGGTAGTCCACCTAACAAGTATCGGTACCACAAATCGTCGTTGTACGGACGCCAGCACATCAACCTACCACAATCTGTCAGATTTCTTCAATAGATTTTCAACTTTATCGCTAAAGCATAAGGTTCAAAGTTGATTGGGAAAATCTGACAGATTGTGGTAGGTTGATGTGCTGGCGTCTGTACCTTGAAGTAATTCTTCTAATGAAAAAGCATTCTTGTTACTTACTTGTTCTCTCACTCTAACTTACGGAAATATTAGTTTGGTACTGGTACAGTACCGATACGATACGGATTAGATATACCAATAGTACAGGTACTACGTCTGGTCCCGGTACTACTCTGGTACTGGTATCAAACCAAGGCCAATGGTACCGGTTCCCAAAAATACCGGTTCTTGAAGCCCTGCACAGGCATGAGTAATTCTGTAAAAGAAGTCAAATTAGTTTCTGACTATACAATTCCTACCTAGCTCTGCCAAACAAATCACACTAATGTTATGAAGGCGAAAATTTCTAAAGTTACTTCTTTACGCAAAAACTACTGAACGGATTTGTATGAAATTTAGTACACAGATAGTTTATAACCAGGATTAACACATAGGATACTTTTTATCCCGATATTCTAACGGGTTCGAAATTTATGCGGGTAAATCCACGGGGCGCAGCTAGTTAATAATAAATCCTTATTATGTGCTTGTAACTCTATAGTATGCTATTGATTTCAGGGTACATACTACAGGCTGAAAACAAGATCAAATCATTATCAGTATCCATCAGACTAAAAAAGCCCGATCCAGAGATTGAGGGTGTAAAAAATTATGGGAAACAATTAGAGACTAATTTAGGAAACTTTCTTTATACTAGGTGAGTTGTACTATGTTTATCGCATCTCTTTTTCTGAATATCTATAAGAAATTAGTCATCTAACAAAGCATACCTGTTTGGTATACAGTGTAGTAGGGACACGACGCGCATACTGTGTAACCATGAATTCTACACGCTGCCTGTATTAAAATGTATTAAATTATGATAAAATTAAGGAAAAAACGGAACCGTTATAGGATCGCTTTGTTGTCTGCCTGTCTGTCTGTCTATCTGTCTGTCAAGACCCTTTATCTCGAGAACGCGTCGAGTACCTATCGAGTTAAAATTGAAACCATATACTCAGGTCTACAGTGCCTTGAAGCTGTGAAAAAATCAAACTTCTAAGTTAACGTAAAAAAGATACCGCCGTTTATGCCGCAAAAAATATTATAGGAAATCAAAATTTATAAGGTATTTTCCGTTGACCTAGAATCGTGAAATTTGGCAAGAAGTAATGTCATGTATGTACCTAGCGCAAGTACAGGAAAAAATCTGAAAACCGTAAATTTGTAGAATAGAATAGAATAGAATACTCTTTATTATGTACACCATATAAACCACCTTACCACCACCACCGGTTCGTTACCTACCATTTGTAGTGACCGGTTTTTTGTAATGCATAAATTCTATTTGGGTCTTTCCACGTAAATATCAATGACATAATATAATACTTTCTTTGTCTGATGACAATAGTTTTCTTTTTGTTTTGTTCTGCTAGATTGAATATTTGAGAAGGTGTGACTAATAAAAATAATTTTAATTTCCAAGAATATGTAAAATAAAGCAGTTTTCATAATTATGAGTGGGTTTGATTATCGATATTCCATGAAATTAGTGACGTACAGGCGCCACTAATTTCATGGAATATCGGTACTACAATCTGTCAAATTGCTTTAATAGATTTTGAACTATATCCCTAAAGAATAAGGTACAAAGTTGATTGAGAAAATTTGACAGTTTCGGGTAACTTGATGTGCTGGCGGCGTCTGTACAATAGTTTTGTGGAATATTTTAGTATATCTCCTTTCTATTTTTGAAGTCAAACCAACGCCTTAACTATATTCGCTTTTTCCACTCATGGTTTTCATTTTTTTTAAATAAGGGTATGTCCAAATATTCCAGATCAAAAATAATAGAAAAAAATTACGCACTGTGTAAGCTGCACGCGAACTACGGCAAGCTGTTCAGTGAGTGGAGCGTCATTGAGAAGGAGATGGGCGACGGACTACAAAAGGCAGGGCATTACTTCGGTATGTTAGTGACTATCTTACTTGAAACTATTCCATTATGCTTGATATGTTTACAATCGTTTTCTAGGCGCAAAAGCTAAAACAGTTGCTGTAGATATATCGTATCGTAAGGCTAACTACATGCCGAAGACGTCTCACTGCGATACTTCGATGTCACCTCCATGTAAAACAAACGCATGCTAATAGACACGCACGCACATGCCGAAGGATACCTCACTGTGATACATCGCAGGCTGCCTTGGGGTTTATCTCAATGCATTTGGTTTACATGAAGGTGACAACGAGGCAGCGAGCTAATCCACGACCGCGAGGTAACACAGTGAGGTATCATCGGCATGTAATTACCCATAGGTGCCAATTAGGTAATAAACGTCACATTCTTAACCTTCAATTCAATACTTAAAATGACCCAATGTATATTGTAGTCTCGTTTCATTTACATAAAAGTTTTATAAATCTTCATTCATAACAATTTCTCTCTATTTATCTTGTATGAAATCCTTACATGTTAACCTAGCCACCAACCCGACGTCAAAATGGCGGGAAAATTCAACATACAAACTGAAAACTTTAATATGTAGTATCTTTCTCCGCAGATTCGATAGCAGACAGCATAGACTCAGTAGCAGAGGATGAAGAGCAGCTAGCAGACCAATTGAAAGAGTACCTCTTCTACGCGAGCGCGTTGCAGCAACTGTGCAGCAACCACGAGACGTTGCAGCGAACGTTAGAGAACGCACAGGACACGCTCACTAACAGGTAAGATTCAATAATAAGATACAAGAAAGGTTTTGTAATGAGTCATGGATTTTCTTATTAGTGCTAAAAGAGATAGTCGACGACTTTCGTCATCTAAATTCTAGTACACTCTGGTTCGGAAAGTGCGTCTCGCGCTTTGATCAGATTCAAACCCTTTGAGATATTCTTTTTTGTTAATTTTATATGCTGACGCGTGCTTGAACCTGTTCGAGTCCTCATGATGTATTAAGCACCCCTCTGAGAGAAGAGTAAAAGATCTTTTTTACTGATTCTTAACTAATTTTTTTTATTAACCATTAATTCCCCTACTCTCTTTCCACCTCTCTCTGGCCAGAGCTGCAAAGAACCAAGCTTTACTAAAGGAGTCTAGCTCATCCTCCATCTCCGTCTGGGTCTGCCACGATGTCGTTTGCCATTTGTATGCTTACTCAAATAAAACACTTTTTCTTGTCTCCCTCCAGGGTATCAGAGCGCAGCCGCGCGGCAGCCGGCAAGTCGGGCCTCATGTCGCGCCTGTTCGGCACGACGGAGCCCGACATCGTACGCGACCAGACCACGCGCACGCTCGACGGCAAGATCGTCTCCGATAAAGACGCCATCGAGAAGGCTAAGATGGATTTAGAGTAAGTAACTACTAAGGAGGTCTGACGACTTGCTACCGGCACGTTGGTTGAGAGGGGAGACTAATGACCAGTAATGGGAAACTTCATAATTATTATCATCATCATCTGCCCACTCTTCTCCCAGCCAAGTTGAGGTCGACGTCCTGTCTTAACCGAATGCAGCTGAATACCACACCAAGCCAATCTGTTGCTAAGTACCAGGTGTAATAAAGTGATAACAACACGTTTCCAATTTGTGTAGTTGAGCAATGCAACTAAACCAAACCAAACACTTCATATGCGGTATATCGGTGTAAAGTCAGGGTATCAATGCAGTTTTTATTTTGGTTTAGTCACTTGGTACATTTTTCTCGAAAATTTGATCCACAATCTGCCATGCATTCTAGAACATATTACAATATATGACTTGTTGAACTTAATACTTCATAGAAACTTTGTTTACAGAGAATTCACCAAGAAGGCGCAGGTAGAGATAGAATTTTTCCAAAAACAAAAAGACAAGGATCTCCACGAGTCACTCGTTAGCTTTATTACTCTGCAGGTGAAGGCGGCGAAAAAGGTTAGTTTACACACAATCCTTAAATGTATTTTAGATTTAAAATGAAGGAGGAATAAGGTCCCACAAAATTAAGACTTGGCATAGATCTTAGAAGATATTCTATAAAAACATTCTCACAAGCGAATTTTAGCTATTCCCTTCCAAAAATTGCGTATAGTTATCGATGCTTTCATCCCTTTTCCCCCCTCTACTCACATTGCACCATGCTTGACTACCGGTCAAAATTCTATTTACACCTCTTAACAGCGCTAACTAAATATTCTGTTTTTGATTAATTATCGTACAGTCCGCAACAAAAGTCGATTAACACTTCAGTTTTTTTAATCTCAGTTATTGAGCAAAATATTTGTTCATAATTGCATTGTACTTCTGCTGCAAGAAATTAAAAAAACTGAGGTGTTAATCGACGTTTGTTGCTGACCGTGCCTACTGACGTAGCAATTTAACATTGAGAGCGCTCTTATGTCGTAGCAGTAAAGGCGATTTCAGTAGTGCAAGTGTTATAGGTATACCGGAATCTCATGGCATAAAAAAAATTAAAAATTGTGATTTTCATATGACAATGTCAATCCATATGAAAATCACAATTTTTTTTATGCCATGAGATTCTGGTAGCCATATAATACTGATGTGCGTTGGGCACATAGAATTATCCAGGGTTGCAGGGGCATCGACGCGCTACCTGTTACCATGGATTCAGGACATGATTCTGTCATTTTTCGTCTATTATAAAAAAAAACTCCGCTGTTTCATAGAAGAGTGCAACATTTTTTGCGCGTCGATGTCCCTACCACCCTGTAAGTATACTTTCTGATAATTTAATACATATTTTACTTTCCCAGAACCTACAAGCATGGACGCAGATCAAAGAATGCCTTCAGAACATGCCGTAAGCCCCGCCAAGGAGTTTTTATACCAAATATACCTACCTACATGCTGTAAAGTTAGTCGTACTAATTTTCTATCACACTTTGTAAGTAGAACGTGTATCGTTCTGAAATTGAGTAAGAATGTACTGACATTCTTAAAGTAAACTAGGCGCGAGCTCGAACTCACTGGTGGTCATGGCCAAAAAGCACGCTGTCTCACCTGGCTTCGTGTCCGACAGCGCTAGTATCGGTACTTGCCCGTGGTCCCCCAGTCTAGTCCCCCTTGAGGTACCACGACCAAATATTTTTGCCCGTGGAACCCCCAAGGGGGACAAGGTGGTACCATAGGCAAATTATTTGGCCCGCGGTACCCCCGCTAATCGCCAGATAAATAAAATGCAAATATAATCTCTGCTTAATGCGACGAATGACCCATTAAAAAAAAAATAAGAATAATTTATGAATGTCAAAGATTTGGAACGTTCCTTGCGTGTTACACATGGATGGATGCCAGACGGTACAGATTATCTACAGTTTTTACTTTTTAATTGAGTAGGCTAAGGAAATTGAATAAAAATCCGTGGGTTACTGTCGATGGCCGCCTCTAACAGAATTTAATTTATTTCTCTGGAAATACTAATCAGATAAATCTGATACTTTTTTTGTAGATAGTATTAGCTTATTCATAAGTGCAGAAAAAAAAATCGAGACAATTTAATATTTTCATACATGACCCATTAACATGCAACTGGCAAACAAGGAAGTTATTATTGAACATGCTTTGGAGAAATTAGCCAATATTTTATCTAATTATTATTAACTAGCAGCGCCCCGCGGTTTCACCCGCGTAATTGTCGATCCCGTCGGAATATCGGGATAAAAAGTAGCCTATATGTTAATCCAGGGTGTCAGCTACCTCCATACAAAATTTTATCAAAATTGATCCAGCCGTATGAGCGTGAAGAAGTAACAAACATATAAATACACACACACTCACAAACTTTCGCCTTTCTAATATTAGTGTGATGTATAGACATGTTAGGTTAGAGAGAGAGAAAAAGATAGTTATAAACTTACTCAGTTTCCGAACGACATCTGTATGTTTTATTTATCTCTTGATAATTATGTGGTTTATACTCCTTTGTGAAAGATAAATCGATGTTTAAAATAGCTCCTGTAGTATTTTTTGCTCCTTGTCGTGGAATCCTGACTGCAACCATAATTATAATAAAATCACATAATTATTTTATTATTACATCGAAATTCTTATTTAAGTAATTTTGTCATTTGTACAGTTCTTTTTTTAAGATTTCAGTAAATATATTAAAATTTTATTATATAATACAATTTATAAGTATGTGCAAACATGAGCTACCCATTCCATATCAGTAAATATAATGTTAAATACATATAATATTCATGTAAAAAATATACAGGATTATTGGTAAAACATCAACAACCTCACAGCTCAGTACTTTATTACTAACATCATAAACAACAACTTAGTTCTATTACTTTTATTAATTAATAAGATTTCAATTCATCAAACTTTCATACAAAAATATTTTAATTCAACGAATTGGAATATTCGATTTTCTGTTACGCACTACGCGAAGCAAAAGAAAGCGCTAGTTAGGTAAACAAACTGCCGTGTCTAGTACAAAATTAAGTGGAGGGGAGCAGAGGTTAGATACAACAACAAAATCTTGAAGGTTTGTTTTTGGTAAATGTATGTATTATGTTTTGTAAAAAGTCATAGAACATTAAGTTGTTGTTTATGATGTTAGTAATCCAGTCCCGCAAGGTTATTAGTGTTTTATCAATAACCCTGTATACACAGTTTTTGTCGGTTCTACCGATCGCAATAATTGTTTTTTTTATATACCCTTATTATATTATTTTAACACCTAAATGTTCAAATAATGTATATTGACTATTGAGTTCTAGGGGCCAATGAGATTCATGCAAGAGACGATGCGTTTGCGCCGAAATACTTACCAAAGTTCGGAACAGTTCCCAAAAACCTTTTAGTATGCCTTTTACCTAAGTATTAGACCAAGACATACCTACATAGATATGTACGTGTAAATATACATAACCGTCTTAAATAAAACATATACTATCTTAACTGAACGATCTTCCCGGTGTCCATATATGAAACAAGCTCGAAGATTGCCACAAAATAAATACTTACATAGTTCGTGAAAATAAAAAACTAAAGTTCCGAAGCATTCTCGTCAGTACGCAATTTCTTATTATCGAGTATCTTGGTCAGGGCACGCCTAATTACCTCGATAAATTATCTAAAGCCGTATTTCTTAATGATTGCTATCAATTTCCATTCGACCCTTTCCACCGATGCAAGATGATTTAATGCATGTCCCAAATGCAATGCAATGCCCCAAATGCTATTGTGGTATATACGAAAGCGCCATTGTAGGCCGCGAAATTCAAATCTGTTTACGTTTTTTGCCATTTGCTGGAGTATCTGGTTGTATGTTGACTTAAATAATATGATTCGCGGCCGTAACAAATAAAATATAATTACAGAATTATAATCATTAGAATCTACAAGTCCTTGAGTTAGAATTGGCCTCAAATGTCATGATTTCATGAAATAATAATTCAGTATGGTAATGTGAACTATTGACGATTTTTATGATTATAATTCTATAAACAATTATTTGTTACGGCTGCGGCTCACATTGAGATCAACATACGATCTGACACTGACCTGCAAATTGCAAAAAACGGAAGAAAATTTGAATTTCACGGGATACCTTAGCGCATTCCCCTTATGCCAAAACAGTCCTAGAAATGTAGGACTCGTTTAGTCCTTTTCAAATTACTGTAAAGAATCGTCCTTTCGCATTTCTTATACCATTTTGTAAAAAATATGAACCATAAATTCAAATCAAACATATTATTTCTCTGATAACCAAAGGTGTATATAGATAAAATAAATAGTCTCTGATACGTGTTATTGTCACAAGATTTGAAAAAGTAACTTGCTATCTAGCTAACTTTGGATTTGATTTGACTGAAGACTTGTAACATAATATTATTTACTTTGAACTGTTAGGTTCTAACACTAAAATATATGTATTACGAGTATGTACAAGTATATAATAACAAAGGAAGCTGACAGCCTTTTGAGCACTTATGCCCAATGCTCTTCCTTTTTTTTATTTTCTAAGTAAGTACTTATTTACTTAATTTTTTTTTAATAATGTTGCCTGTAGAAAATATTAATTGTAAATTAGATAGGTAGCTAGATTACTTCGAGTAATTTAAATTATTAAAAAGTTAATTGTAGGAAAAACAATCCTTCGATTGTTTTGAAAACTTTTTTTACGAAACGTCAAAAAGATTTTGAGATGCGAAAATTTGCTTTGCGAAAAACCAATCGCATTCGCGTACTGATTTTTTTCTGTAATATTTTTCGCAGGTAACGTTACATTGGTTTATTTGTACATTATATTGTAAATTACTAATAATTGTCGTCTATCTCAAACATTAATACTCAACTGTGATTGTAAAACGGAATCAGAAATAATTTGTATGAAGTATAGTGTAGTTTTCTTTACTAGTCTAATTTGGTAAACAAATATGACGTACTGAGATTTCTATTTCGAAAAAAATATGTATTTAAGGGATAATTCTCCGCAGTCGTTGATGTTATCCATACCGTATGTGTTTTTTTCAAAAACAAGACGTTCATCACTTGACATTTGACATAGTCAGCTTCTAATGCTACCCCCACAGCTGGGACATAAGCCTCCTCTCTATGAGACGGAGTGTACCATAATCCATCACGCGGGCCCAGTGCGTGTTGGTAGATGTCACATGTCTTCGAATTTTTGGTTCTGGACATTTTTTCCTCAAGGTTTTTGCCTTCACCGTTTGAGAGCAGTGGTGATGAAATTAAATACACAAGTAAAGTGCCTGCTACTGTTCGAATTCATGACCTACAACTCGGTAAGTCGTGGTCGGTACCACTGGACCTACCAGTGCTCCGTTCATATCTTGTTATAATGTTATTGTATGATGGATACGAAAACTCGATTTTAACCGTATTTATTTACTTAATCAGTCATGTAAAGCAGAAAACACTATGTTTATTGTAAAGCTACCTATATTATTATGCTTACGTTGACTTTGTTTAATTTATATTGATTATTATAGAAGTATGGATGAATCAGTTTTTAATAAACACCAACACTTTTTATATCTTTGCCTTTCATTCTTTTAAAATCTTCTAATTACCAAAGTCACCTCTCCCTAAAATTTTTATGATAAGCAGTAACTCATCATCTGCTTAGCGTTTTCTCAACTACATATGTTGGGGTTGGCTTCCAGTCTTACCGGATGCAGCTGAATACCAGTATTTCACATGAAGCGACTGCCTATCTGACCTCCACAATAGGGAATATGCATGATTTTTTTTTATTTAAAAAATTAATACTCATTCATGTAATAAACAGTTTAGTAAAACTGTTTTTCGGATAACTATGAAATTAAAAAAGATATGAGCCATCGAAGATTTGTTTCTATATCTTTCTCGCAAAACGAAATTTAACACGGAGTTTATATGGCCGTAGTGACATGTGACGTCACAGTCTATGTCGGATCTCTCTGTCTAATTGGTGTGTAATCAATAGTTTTAAATGCTCATATCGGCCGTGTTTCTTGGCCGATTTTAATTTTAATTTCACTTTTTGTCATCTCTACTACGGTATTTTCATATTTTGTTAATAACTGCCATGAAAAAAATTCATGCATATTCCCTATTACTGGCTTATACGATAGAATAGAATCAAATAGAATTATGTGCTGTTCTCTTTATTATGTACACCATATTATAAATTACAGTTATAAATGTAGAAATTGTACAAAGGCACGGTATTTCGCCTAGAACATGCTAGGTGGACAAAATTCATGTTTTCATTTCCAGGAAATCTTAATTGCGTAACACAAACAACACCCCCAAACTCCAAATTCCGAGAAAAAATTGTTTTTCAAATGCTTAACTGATGAGTCATAGAGTCGAGAAGTCAGGTAATGAGTTTAATGCAAGCGTTCCGGTCGATCAGTTGCAATTTAGCGACACTTTTGTGCACATCTCATAGTGGTTTATAGTGATATTGTGAAAGTTTTTTGTGATGGATATTAATACTGAGGGTATGTACTATTATTTAATATAATTTTTTTATCAGAATCTATTAAAATTAATTTTTAGCATTTTTTTTACATAATGCATAAATTTTAGCGTAATTTTTTTCATAAAGAAAACTTTGAACGTTCAGGAAATACCTTTATTCGCCTCTATTCAGGCTAGTTTTTAGATATATTGTAGGTCTAACTGTGTAGTTTGTAAAAAGACACATATTGTTCAGCACACTTCAGTACAACATATTTTTTTTTTTTTTTTCAGAACACGTTTACTCTATTTCAAGGGTAGCCTTTTTCGAAGAGTGGTTGAAATACACGAAGAATGATAAAAATTCGCGTATTTATGACTATCTTTCTTCAAAATTTCACTTTGGTGACATTACTGAAAGCAGCCAAAAAGAAATAAAGTTGAAAATATCCAACTTTTCTACTAAGATTGGAGCCAAATGGTTGGCTTCGGGAAAATCGAAGGAGCGTTTTTTAATTAAAAATAAGAATTGGCTGGATGAAGGAGACATACTGTTTACTGCGAGTTCTTTAGCCCCACAACCTTCGACATCGAGTGAGGCTGTTACATCTGCAGGAAGACCTCGCAAAGATTTCGAGGAATCGTCATTTAAGACGAAGAAACGTCGAGTCGTGGATCTCGTAGAATCTCGAAGTGCCAGTGAATTAGTGACTGCTGCCGAAATTGCTGTGCGTTCAGTAGGGCAAAGAAAAGTTGCCAATTTGATTAGAGACATTAGTGAGAGCCCAGAGAATATTATTAAGTCACAAAATACCAGTTCCGTTAATCCTAGGCAGTTAAGTAGTGACGAAGCCTTAGCATACTATATAGATTCTAAATCAACAACACATGCTTACAAACAAACTAGGAAGTGGTCCATAATGGCAGGACATAATGTGTTTCCGTCATATTTGAGTGTAGTAAAATCCAAACAGGCCTGTTACCCTGCAGAGGAGCATATTGCTATAACTGAAACTCGTGCTGAAATAAATTTGCAAGCCTTATTAAATAAAACAGTGGAACGTCTAGTATTAGCACAGAATGAAGTTATCAGCAGTGTCCTCCCAACAAGTTCAACGTTTACACTTGTTAGTAAATGGGGATGTGATGGAAGTTCTGGGCACAGCACATACAAACAGAAATTCGAGAACACTGAAGATACGGACGAATTTCTTTTCGTATTTTCTTTCGTTCCCCTTAAGTTATATGATGGGTCCAAAATTATTTGGCAAAATCCTCGGCCTTCGTCAACTATGTATTGTCGCCCAATCAAATTTATATTTGCTAAGGAAACGAACGACTTCACGTTAGCGGAGACAAATAGATTGTTGGAAGAAATTAATGCTCTTCTTCCAACACTTATCAACTTTGGTGATTCTCAAATCTCTGTGAAACACGAACTTCTTCTGACAATGACAGACGGAAAGGTATGTAACGCCTTAACGGAAACTCGTTCATCTCAAAAGTGTTTCATCTGTGGTGCCACCCCCAAGACGATGAACGATGACCCCGCGAATTTTAACAGCAATCAAGAGCATTTTGGCTTTGGTTTATCTACACTTCATGCTTGGATTCGTTGCTTTGAATGCCTTTTACATATCAGCTACAAGTTGAATATTAAGAAATGGCAGGCTAGAAGCGACGAAAACAAAGCAGATATCAAGGTTCGTTCCGACGAAATCAAGATGAAATTAAAAAACGAGATGGGACTCATTGTAGACAAACCAAAGCCAGGATTTGGTTCTTCCAATGATGGAAACACTGCCCGTCGCTTTTTTTAAGAATGCTGAGATGAGTGCTCAGATCACAGAGTTGGATGTTACTATTATCAAACAATTTGATGTTATTTTGAGGACATTGTCTTCTGGTTTCGAGATAAACTTAGTTGAATTTAATAAATTTTGTCTTGAAACTAGAAGACATTACCTTAGTCTCTATTCGTGGTACTATATGCCTGCTACTGTACATAAAATATTAGTACACAGTACTGAGGTTATCAAAGCTGCATTGCTTCCAATTGGGCAGCTTTCCGAAGAGGCTCAGGAAGCACGTAACAAAGATTGCCGCAGATTTAGGGAGTACAACACCCGCAAGTGCTCACGTGTTGCCACGAATAGAGACTTGCTGTCCATGTTAATAATAACATCTGACCCTTTGATCAATAGCCTTCGTGAGATTCCCCAAAAAAAGCCGGAAAAAATATGTGCAGAGGTATTAAAGTTAATTGTAAGCCCGACGACCATAGTAGCATCAAGACCGGAAACGTCATCATTTGTCGCACATTGCCACAAAATGATGACGATGCATCAGAAGATTTTGATGATGATTCTGATGATTATGATGATTAGGTTAAGTCACTATTTAGGTTTAGGTTAGGTTAATTTGTATAGTAGGTATTTATTTATTTAATGCAATTTTGTTGTTTGTATATTATTTTTAAATAAATATTTTCTGTTTTTATATATTTTTTTTGTTTTTTATTACAAAATCATACCAAAAACTATTAATAATGCCTCAATATGACTACTTATATATAAAAGTATCTTTATACAGGGTTATTTTGCAACCACCATCCAAATTTTAAAATCGAGGACTTTTAATTAACTTATTTTCATATGTGAAACATTATAATCAAATAATAACAAAAACAAAAAAAAAACATTCAAAAGAAAATATCCGAAAAATAACAGAATGTAGAGAGACACAGCAAGGTTATTGACCTCGCTCGCTGCGAGTGCGACTGATGTAGGTACCTACGCGTTCTTAAAAGGGTTGATTCCAATTTTCCCTTCATACTTTACGGGCTTAGGACCGACATAATAAAATAAGGAATGTGAAATTATTAGTTGTTATTATGGCGTATTTAAAAAATTGGAATCAACTAGCTATTTACAATAATTAAACTTACCAAATAAACTCGATTAACCTACAAATCACGTGTACTTCAGCAATTGTTCAAAATGGAGTCCGTTTCTCTCAATACACAAACGTGCACGTTTTTCTAAACTATTTTTTAATAAGTTTAAAGTATCTGTTTGATTTTTAATGTCATTAAATGCTATTATTATTTTACTACGGAGGTCCTCAACACTTTGTGCTTCTTCAACGTAAACACGTCTTTTTAGGCACTCGCGAATTAATTCCTCGTCTTTGTAAACGCGGTAAACTTTCTGTACGGTACATTCTTTGCGCGCTATTTAAACTTTCGCCACTTAAAAGATAACACCTGACCATTTCATAATACTCTGCATTAGAATAAAAAGTCGCCATGTGTGCGATGATGATCGAACGGAATTCTGAAGCGAAAATGCAGCGAGAGTGACAAAAAAATATGGCACACGTTCACACGTAACTAGGTCACGGTCAACTGACAGCCGGCGCGGGCGCAGGGCCGATCGGGGGCTGCGCGGGTTGCGACGTGTGAGGGAGGGGGGCGTAGTGCATGTTGTTCTTTCCCGAATTTTGAGGTAAGCGCGTGTGCGGTCATACAGTTCAACAACCTATTGTTCAACTGTATTTATTCCACACGTTGTGATTTTAGTAGCGGATAATGGTGAAAATCATGTAATTTTTTTTATTTTTTTTTATTTCATTAATTGATAAGGTTATCGATTCTAAATCATTTCTGAAAATTTGGATGGTGGTTGCAAAATAACCCTGTATATCATAAAATAATATTGTCCACCTAGCATGTTCTACACGGTACACTGTGAAAGGGTGACACAATGGTCGGTCTTATCGATGAGAGCGATCTTTTAAAGACAACCTTTGGATGGATTAAAAAGAGGAAAGAGTGACAAAACTGTAAGTAGTCTGTCGGTGTTGTACCACGATACCACTTGGATAAAACTAGTTGTCAGACTTGCGGGCTTCTGACGACCGATGTATGTATGTTTTTCCACGCATTTCTTCGCAACTATTAATCGGATCGTGACCATTTTTTTTAATTGGCTTATATTTACTTCATCTTAGGGAGCAGTGCAAATTTCATCAAAATCGATTCAGTAATTTTCTTATTTAATAGGGACTAATACGTGTAAGTGTGACGGCCTGGCTTAATGATACGAGCTACGGGTGCAGTGTCAAAGGGAAAACATCTCAAAACCTTGGTCAAATTCTAGTCCAATATTTACTGTAAATATTGTAACAATAAAATTCTCTGGAATATTTGTTTGTAACAAACAAATATTGCGGAGAATTTTATTGTTTCTTTCTTCGCTTACAGTTGCAATGCCTTTAATTTTGACAATTAATCAATATTCATTGCGTTAATACCTAGTAGTACCTAGGTATGCATTCTTTCACTAGGCATGTACAGACGCCAGCACATCAAGCTACTACAATCTGTCAAATTTCTTTAATAAATTTTCAACATTATCGCTAAAGCATAAGATTCAAGGTTGATTTGGAAAATATGACAGTTTCGGGTAGCTTGATGTGCTGACGTCTGTGCATAATAATGTAAAGCAATGAATTAGGAATTTCTTTCATGTGTGTTACGCAATAAGGGGTGCTGATTAAATAACATAATTTCATTGAATAAACTAAGTAAACACTCGCCCTTCGCACGTACCTTACCTAACTACTCGAACCATAAAATTTGCTTACAACCTTCCAAGGACAAAAAAAACAAACAATTTTATTTCCTTTTAACAGGCAGATCGATACACATTACAATTTGCAGTAAGTTCCCACGAAGCAAGACAAAGGAAGACCCTGATAAAATATGAATGTTATGCGGTAGTGAAATTATAGAATTGTTGGAACATTTTCACCTTATGGGCACATTTGTATCAGCCGTGGGTTCACACGTGATATAATTACCCGCCAGCGATGTTTTACTTATTGATTTATCGATTCCATGTGCTCGTAACATTTTTACGAGTGATTAAAGGTATTATATTATTATTGGTGTAACTACGTTTTAGGCGAAGTTTTGTAAGCAAAAGTGCAGGATGGACATGGTTTCCTGAGCTGGTCCTCTAATGTTCGCTCGAGCTTAATGTGACATTATATTATGCAGTATGTCACAATGAATTTTGTAACCCTGTAGGTAGACGAAGTACCAATTTATAATACTTTGGCGTCTAGGAACCACCTCGAGGCCTTTCAAACGCCAGGATGAAGATGACATTATCGGAGTAAGGAGCCTAAAGATACCCACAAAAATCAAGACCAAATGAGGGTACCTAGATGAAAAAACTTTCAACAGGGCCACATTCGAAACGGTGGAAATGAGAAGGTATCATACCTTTTATATCATGGTTTCGCGAAATTAATGGACCTGAGTGTTGTTATAATATTTTTATTTAAGCATTCTCGATTTTCCTTAAACGTCAGCTGTGCAGACATGTGATAGTAAGTGCAGGGTTCGGTCAAGGATATCCTATGATGACGAATTGGATGTTCATTGAAAAGCAATCGACGACGGTTGGTGTGTTCCTCAGATTATAGTGTTTCCATGACCTGAGGTGTATTCAGTCAATGTAGCCCAGGTTAGGCTCAGAGTTGTCTGACATCTGGGCTTCTGGCGTCTATCAAAGATCTCAAATGACAGTCTGGACCAACGGCTTAACATGCTCTCCGAGCTACAAATAAGTAATTAGTTATTCGTAGTCTCCGAGGCACGAAGAGGTCTCGAACTCTCGACTCTCGGTATGAAAAGACGGTCAGCCATCCACAGACCAACCTCGGCAAGCGTAGCTTAACCTGGTCGATTATATTAAGATAATTGTACCTAATTTCCTCCGACAGATACTCCTACCTACCTTGTTTTGGTTAGCTAAAAGTAAATCAACCGTTTTTAGGATAATCTAACTCCTTGACACACTTGGATCAAGGAACAAATAATTACGTCGTCAGTTATCAACTCTGTGATAATTTCAAGGATTTGATAAACATAACTATGGCCGCTATTATATTAGATATCGTTACGTGGTCACAATTTATTTGTCTTCAACACGGAGCAACAACTATTTGTCTTTGCAAGGTGAGCAGAGCGTTGTACGATATTGTATTATTTACTCAGAAACTATTGTGAAACCTGAAGATACCAAGATAGTGTAGAAGACACACAGTAACAATGTTCTATTGCGCTAAAGATACGCAAACAGTTTCTAGAGCTTTGTTGGTGCAACGCATAGCATCGCCATAATGATTCTCTTGCCTTTGCGGCCAATTTTACAAAGCGGCCTACTTGGGTAGTAGGCCGCCTGCAGACACAATTTGTCGAAGATTACTGACCCATCCAACACCCAGTGCGGGTGCGGTGCTTCTGATCAGATCATGCCCTACTTGCTGGAGTGTCCTAAGTGCCCGTTCACCTGCACGTCGGATGACCTAAAGATTGCCAGTGATGCCGCAATCAACATGGCCACCTACTAGGCTCAGATTATATTTAAAAAAAAAACAACGAGGAAGAGTACCATAGACACGAAAAGAAGGAAATCTCAATTAATTTGGGATCGGCGTAACATAGGCTTCTTCCATACTTATCTATTAGTCGTCATCTTGGTAGACACACCCTTTTTAGCCATACCGTCTTTCATCCGGTCCATCCACCTTCCACTCATCGTGTATAGTATAGCATAAAGCTTGCTATTTTAGACTTTGATGTTGATCGAATCTGAACCAACGTGTGAGGATTTTATAAACGGACCGGTTCAGTGCACCACCCTTACAGGCGACTAGATTTTAGCTAGGTATATGTTACCAAAATAGATGTACACAGACTACACACCTCGTCGAAGACTCGAAAGCAAAACATCGTATCAGAACGTAGGGACCAATTTAACTTTCCAAATAGGCCTATGGGAAAAGGCTTTGTACCTACAATCATTGTCTAATCTTCTTCCACTCTGGCTATCCTTGTTATGAAGCAGCTCACGAACATATCTACAGAGCAACATTCGAAAACTTATCGATTTGGTTGGTTATGTTTCAACTGCTAAATAGGTTATAAAGCTATAAAAATGGCTTACAAGCAATTGTGGGCGATGAGTGAAATTAGGTACCTGCTATCAAAAAACTAGTCAACCAACCATAGCAAGCTAGCTGTAGCAATTAATTCAAAGCCGAACAATTCAAAGAATGTCCGGTCGGCTCTTACAAATAATTTCAAAACCCCGGCCCAAAACTGCATGCTATGAGAATGTATCTATTAATAGGGGGACAGAATCCGGCAGAAATATATTCGGTCTCATTTTGTGTCGTTTTTCATTTGATTGAAGTCACCACTTGAGATGCTTGGGATACTTTGTCTATTTAGTCAGAGAACATTGAAACCTACCTTGAAATTTAGCTCCACCTTGAGCAAAATATTTCATAATGTGAAATCGCCAACGTCTTGAGCATGCGTGGTGATCAAAGACTCAAAGAGAATATAACCACTAGAGAACGTATAGGCCGATTTCTTCGAAGCACACGACTCACTACCGCGGGCCGGGGGACGAGGAAGAACGCGCGGCTGCAATTGGTCAGTTCTTGGAGGTATGCCTATCGTTAGGGCTGCTCGACTTCTTTAAGGGAAAATAGTCGACATCGATAAAATGGATTGTAACATTATGAAAAATACTCAATTAAAATCATAGAAATAATATTTAATCAAAATCAATCAATTAGAAAAAAAACATGTATCCTACTATTATTGATTTTTTAAATTAATTAATTTGGTATATGTTTAACGAATTAGAGTTTTAGGTCCTGATTGTTCTTTGTAAAAAAATATAAACAAGCGTCTCCATATTTTCGAATTATGCATCTTGCTAATTCAATTAAATGATTTGTTGACTCTATTTCAAATTGATGAAAATTAAAATCCGGGAATAAATTATACCCAATCAGAGATTTAAAACCGATCTTATAAAATAATCAATCAGTATTATATTTCAAAACACAAAAACATGTACTTACCTATGTCAAACAAACAGATGAAAAAACATTTTTACATCAAAGACTACAAAGTGAAAAATATTTACTATTCAAAACAACAAATTTAATAGAACATTATCAAATTCACTATGATGTATGATTATATGACCGTCTGCCACGAAATTGTAGCGAATTCAAGTGAATGTTATACTATTTTGTTGTTATCTGTGGCTTCGTAATAATTGGGTGTAAAATCGCCCAACCACACTGGGGCCGATCGGTCCCAGCGGTTCTTGACGACATAAAAATTATCCTGGACCGATCGGTTCCGGTCGGGGAGAGAGAGAACAAAAAATCCCGGAACATACATAAAAATAATACCGACGAACTGTGAACCTCCTCCTTTTTTTGAAATCGGTTAAAAGTATATATAGGTATTTTATTACAGTAAGTGAATTGAATAAAAATTATATTAATTTTATTATTTTCGATATCAACTTTCAGCTATAAAGGTTACACCAATATTTTTTACGATAAACATACAAAGGGAAAAAAAGGGATAAAAGCATTAGAATTGTCTAATACAAGAACGATACTTTTCCAAAAGACATCAACGCACGACTGAAAAATGTGCTCGTTTACCCGGCGACCATTTTAGAGAGACCTCTGCGGTGGCTCATAATCTGATTAAATCAAAAATATTTTTTCATATTGTTTACTTACTGATGAAAAGTTATGTCATTCTTTTTGTAACTAAATGTCTTGGAATGTTTCCCACACCACTTCACCGCGCATGGAGGCATTTTGACACGTTATAATTGTATAAAAAACTGTATTTATTTAGCGTGCACACAGGTCTAACACTTGTACACAACTAAAATGGTTACTAGTACCGTAGCCGATACATAGGCGACCAAATGCCAATAGTTTTCGAGCGTCGGGGCACTGTATGCGCAGTCAAAGTGTATATATGTATATATAGGTATAGCCACAATATTAATAACACTCCTTCTATTATTTTTACAACATATCATATTAATTTATATTGTTGTTATCCCTCAATAAATATAATAAAATAATGAGACCTTTTAGGCATTAATCAACATGATCCTCACTCTCATGTCCTAACCGAGATTTATGTCTGGACTTGAGGAGACTTTGTCTAAGTTTGTTTCGCCATTTCTTCTCAGGGGTAGTCAGATAGGAAATGTCGACTCCATCTTCCTTATATTTTATATTAATTACTTACCTTTGAAAGTAATTCCGATATCCTTTTTACGGAATTAACAATTTTCATATGCTTTTGGACTTCGCAGTCGTTTAATAAAACATAGTGACAAAATTCTCTCCATAATCGTTTGCGTAAATACAAAGTGCCTCTATTTTAAGAACTTTATGAGATGTTGTGAGCGTCGGAATTAGACCAACAGCTCTTATCGGGCGTGGCCCTCGTGAAATGACTTTCAGTTCAGATAAATTAAAAGGTCTAGACTTTACCAAGCGTAAGGAGGGCAGTAAACAGCTTTATGTCATGAAATATTAGGCACTTTTGTTGTACTTCTGCGAAAGTAATTTATTATCTTTGTCTGCTTTGAGACAAAAATATTGAACGGATAAAATGTTGTAGGGTTTCGCACCTGGACATGAGCAGTAGTTTTCATTCTCAAAGTCAGAAACATGCGAACACTGCTAGTATTTTTCTAACATTAAAAACTGGAACGAGCTGGCAAATCCTGAAATTAATTAATATATAGTAAATTGTTATACAGGGTCGACAGGAATCAGTTCCATTAAAATACACTCTACTTTCCATTTCGAATATAATATAAGGAAAGTAAAAAAGAGCACTTCATTTTTTTTAATATTTATTATTTTCTTATCTACACGCCACTTCATAAAATCATTGTATGCATTTAAGTAGGTATATTTCTTTTAAAATTTCTGGCAAAAGATTTTCGATTTCTGTATTTGCTGTTTGCTCGTCGTTAGATATAGTATATTTGGAACCATGGCCGATAAAATGGTGACAACCTCCTGGGGTAACTGTCGCAAGGCGTATTTTATAATCAAATACAAAAAATTGACAACGAAACCCTGGCGTTTTGTATATTTTCTCCATACCATTCCATTATTCTACATATTCGTTAAGTTCTGAAGCAAAATGAGAATTTACGGTGCAGTAGCCTTTTACGAAGGCATAAAACATTAGAGTTGCCAGCAGGGTTATTTAGAGAACGAATGTACGGTTATTTTTATTAAAAAGAGGATGAGAAAATAAATAGGTGAGAAGGCACTTCTAATTTTTGGGTTTTCCTATATTACTTAACGTGCTGTTTTCCGCATGAAATTCTAGGTATAAAAACCATGAAAACTTCAAACCTTTCCTTTATAGGTAGGTAGGTACCTTATAATAATTATTTACTGACACTTAATATTCATTAATGACTTCAGTTCGCGTTTTTATTAGTAAAAATATTCGAAAATTTCTTCATTTTAGTTAGGTTCTTGCCCTCCAAATTGCAGCTGAAAGTTGCAGTAGGGATTTAAAGCAAATATAGAAAAACAATCGTATTTTTGTTTTTTATTAAAAACTTTTTATTGAAATCTTCATACCGAAGTTGACCACGTCTGACTGCATCAATTATTCGTGAAGCTACGACCACATAGAATCGATAACGAAATGGGTCACTGTCATAAACGCAGCCGTTTCTTACGGATCATTACTCACGTGCCCATTAGACCGACGCGACGACATAATGAATCACTTTCAATAAGAACATAACATCTGTTCCAAATACAAAAAAATACACCTGGAGAATCGCGCAAAAATTTTAGATTTAGAACAAGAAAAAACAAAAGACAATCTAAATTCCTCTTTTTTAAGCCAGCTTGTTCGAACTTTGATTTCAAAAATGAAGCATCAGCAAGTCAGTGTGGATTACTGGGCAATGATAAAGTCTATGATCATGTATGGAGTCTTGACTGTGCTGGGATGGATAATGCTGAGGCTGTTCAATGCTGTGTTTTCGCTGCCAAGGAGGCTGAGGACGCAGCAGGAGAATATACAGGCTACCTTGGCGGAGTTTCAGGTAAGTTTGATTTAAGTTTTTAGCGATACTGGTTTTTACTGACTCTGCAACGATTTATCTTGGTAGCTTAGAGTGGTAATTAGGAGGTTTTGCTTTCCCTCCAGAAAGGAGCCTTTTTCTTTAGCAGTTGACATAGAGACTAAATGCTCATATTTCCTTGCTTTTTAAATCACTGGACCCTTCATCTCAATCTCGTCCATCCAAGTTACAAGTTAGTTTACAAGCACTGGTTCTGTTTTTGAGAATACGAAAGCTTTTTTTAAGCTACTTTTGCTTTCAAAGTGATCTCTCTCGTTTCTGTAGTCTCTCCGTTTTATACGTCTTTTAAATTAGGCTGTCGACATAGTCACTGGAACCATATTTCCACTATCATGACACCGATATCCACGCAGGTTGTGGCTAAGTTATAACAGCCGCACGTGTCGATTCATCAATTGATCAGGTTAAGCCACGCTTGCCGCGGTTGGTCCGTGGATGGGTGAACATCTTTACATTCCAAGACCCCTCCGTGCCTCGGAAAGCACATTAAGCCGTTGGTCCCGGCTGTCATTCGTGGATCTTTGGCAGTCGTCACGCACCGTCAGAAGCCCGAAAGTCTGACAACGAGTCTTAACAAGGGGTATCGTATTACCCAGTAACTGGGTTGTGGAGGTCAGATAGGCAGTTGCTCCATGTAAAATACTGGTATTCATGGCATCCGGTTAGACTGCAAGCCGACCCCAACATAGTTGGGATAAAGGATGACAGATGATTATAAATTATATTATCAGTTATCACTTTGACACTTATAGAACCTCGGAAAGCACATTAAGCCGTTGGTCCCGGCTGTCATTCGTGGATCTTTGGCAGTCGTCACGCACCGTCAGAAGCCCGAAAGTCTGACAACGAGTCTTAACAAGGGGTATCGTATTATCCAGTAACTGGATTGTGGAGGTCAGATAGGCAGTTGCTCCATGTAAAATACTGGTATTCATGGCATCCGGTTAGACTGCAAGCCGACCCCAACATAGTTGGGAAAAAGGATTGGCAGATGATTATGAATTATATTTGTTTTTGTGCTCCTAGTAATAAGGATGGCATCGACGCGCAAACTGTTCTATGGATTCAGTACCTATATGATTGTGAAGCCTGCGTAGAAATTTTTCATCAGTTATTAAAAAATAAATTCTGGTCGTCTAGACTCATGTGCTAAATTCATAGTCAGTTTGCGCTTCCATGTCCCTGTATATGTATTCTTATATTATCAGTTATCATTTTGACACTTATAGAACCTCTTGGTTCCGACTGTCATTCGCGGATCTTTGACAACCGTTACGGGTAGTCAGAAGCCCGAAAGTCTGACAACCAGTCTTAGCAAGGGATATCGTATTACCCAGTAACTGGGTTGTGGAGGTCAGATAGGCAGTCCCTCCACGCAAAATACTGGTATTCAACTGCATCCGGTTAGACTGGAAGCCAACCCCAACATAGTTGAATTACTAACAAAAGACTTTCTCAGTAGCAGTCCGAACTTCTGATTTGTTTTCACAACGGTAATGTTTTCTCATTGTTTGTCTTATTTCTTTTTAGTATATTCATGTAAGTATATTTATTTATGCTTATATTTATATGTAATTAGGTATACATTATACTAGCAACGCCCCGCGGTTTCACCCGCGTAAGTTTGGATCCCGTGGAAATATCGGGATAAAAGGTATTCTATAAGTTAATCCAGGAAATTATCTATCTATGTGCCAATTTTCATCCAAATCTGTCCAACGGTTTACGCGTGATTGAGTAACGAACATCCAAACATCTTCACAAACTACTAACTACTAACTTCTTCTTCATTTATAATATTAGTAGGAAGTAGGATTTATATTCTTAATAGGTTTATGCGTATCTTTATGTTTAAAATATTTTAATTATTCCTCAATTTTCATGACTGCACCTACCACTGTTTGTCTCTGCATCACCCAAAAATTGATTGGTAGAAAATGCCTATGGCATTAAGTCCGCCTCTGTACATTTATGTGCTTGAAGTATTAAATAAATAAATAAATATAATCAAGCATACAGGGCTGTATATTTAGATTTAAATATTCAGATATCAACGGAGTGTCTACGTTTGGATTTACCTATTATTTGGTACCAAGGGGTTAATTTCATAAGTTATTAAACAAACAACAAAACAACAAACAAAACAAACACCAGTAACAACAGTTAACAAATTATAGAAGAAGCAGCAGTCACTTCTTTAGGAAAACTGAGGAAGCGATGGACGAGAATAGATACCTCATCTTATGTTAATATCATACTAAAACCAAAAGTAAATTACAGGTAATTCGTCTTCCGTTCATAGCGGTTCATAAACTGTTCCATTGTTCTCATGATCTGCCTAGCCTTTTCCCAACTATAGGTCAGCTTCCGGTCTAACCGAATGCTGCAGAAGCAGACCAGTATTCTATATGGAGCTAATGCCTATCTGACCTTCACAACCCAAGTTATTTAGTAAGTTCACATAATAGGTCAGAGGAATGGTTGTCAGACTTTCGGGCTTCAGACCAGGTAATCAGAAACCATATGATTCGAAATTCGAAAGTCGTTACGGGTTACGTTACGACTTTTAAACATCTCCAAATGACAGCCAGGACCAGCTGCTTATCGTGCTTTCCGTGGCACGGAGGGGTCTCGATTTATAATGGATGGTCACCCATCCACGGACCGACCTTTGCAAGCGTAGCTTAACCTTCGATGGACCCGAGCGGCTGTTATTATTTACCAACGAGCAACTTTTCATTGTTCTATTGCAATGATATTACTTAGTAACATCGAATATCACAGTTCATTTGTAAAAAAACTTATAATAACTTTTTAATTATTGTGAATTTGAGGACTATGTGGGTTATTGCTTTTCCTGTTTTCTTTTTTTCCTACTAAGTTAGTTTTACTCATCTGGCTGTTTGAGTAATTTAGGCGGCCTACCCAAATGTCCTTTCTTTGGTATTGTTCGACAAATGCGTGCACTGACCGGACAGATCCACTCAATTTGTGTGGTTCTTTCCTCAAAAGGCCATTTCAGACACCAATCTACATGGTCTTCACATGATCTAGCCAAGATTAGATATGTCTGGACTTTAAAAGAGACCATGACCTCTTGAGTTTGTTTCCGCTTTTCTTCTCAGATTATTCAGATACGAAACGCCGATCTCATTTAGTTAAAAATATGATTGACGTGTAAAGTGTTTGCACGAACCTACTTACAGAAATAAAATCAGTTATCATTTATTAGTTTTCAATAATTCACAGAGACGGTACCCCGACCTAAACGTGACAGAAGAGGACATCAAAAATGCTGAAAAAGAGCTAGAAGAATGGAGCAAAGAAATAGACGATAAGAAAAAGACAGATGAAGATGAACCTAGTGAAAACGAGCCTTTGACTGAACATTCTGAAACTCCGCCATCTGCCATGACTGCTATTGAAGACTCTGAAGACAAGAAAACTATTTAAGGGGCTTACATGACCTAAAGCGCGGTCACTGTCTGACTGCTTAGAAATGAAAGAGAAGCGCGATGACACAACGCTGGTAATTTATTGCAAAATATGAAATAATTATCTGTACAAAAACTATTTAATAATAAATAATTATCCATCACTGAATGCAGTTTGGCATTAGAAATTTAATGGTATATTTTAAATTATAATTTAAATTGTTAATGAAGGGATAAACTGCTTTTAAAGACTATTAAGAGGTGTTTTTGAAGATTTTTTGATGCATTTGTGTATGTTTAATTATGATTTGAGTTCCATCACTGTAAAGAATAAGACTTGAAAATATCTTCTTTTTTTTTGGTCAAAATTATTTACGGTTTAAGAGATACACTGATTTAAAAAACCAACTTTTTGACCGTTTTCAAGAAATCTCCACCTTAATATAAAACAAAAGACGCTGAGGAAGTACCCACGTACGTTTTCTTTTCTGGGTTATTGAGTAATATCAATAATTTGCGATGTACTTACTTTCTTGTGAATAGACATTTATTAGAAGTATACTGTTTTTAAATGATGGTCCATACTTATAGGGCTGATTTTTCAACAGTCAGGTAACTTAATAGTAATTATCTGAGGAATGACTATGACGACTTTCATATAGAAAGTATCTCAAAACAAACTCAAAATAAACAAACATGGCGGATGTTTGTTTATAAGACAAAAGTTATTCCTCTAAAAACATTTTCATGTAACATTGCCAACACGAGACCATAATGGCTCGCACTATTTAAAAGTTAGGTAACAGATCTCATGTAGAGCCAAGCTTCTAACTCTACACGCCCTAACTCTACAAGCCGTAACTTCACAAACTCTACACCTTTGTCAAAATATGAGGCTTGGCCGTTTCGTTACTACAAGAACTATTGTATAACAGAAAAGTAATGAACAGTAAATAAACCACCTTACGCCTATTGACGGTAGCGAAATGGTCAACGATTTTGACTAAGGTGTAGAGTTTTGTCATATGGTTTGTGTAACGATATTTCGCTTCTATTACGAAGTATAGGTAACTTAGTCGGTCCATTTCGATCAAAATGCCTATCTAACAAAGTTTGACTCGTGAACATTTCATTTGTTAATAAATGAATGTACATTTCAACCGCGCGGCCAACTCATAATATTTGACGAAACTTTGCCAGGAATTAGTGCTAATTTGTTACTTTACACACCCCTTTTCGTGAATTTGTTACAAAAAAAACTAAGACGCTATGACAAAGAATAGTTGGCCGCTAGAACCGCCACTTGCCGTAATCATCGCCCGTGATTAAACAGAAACTATATAATACAGATAGACGAATGATGCATCAAAAGAAAGGTCTTAATTTGTTCAATTTGTTACAAAATTTAAAAACGTCATAACGTAAATAAACAAAAAGTTACGCAATATTTAGTTCTCAGGTTATGAGTAGGTAGGTATCTCACCATAAATATCAAATTAATAGAGGCTAATGTGTATGGACAATTAGTTACTAATTTGTTACAGCTAAAAACAGAAAAAAAATACTAGAAAGTAGGTTCAATAATTTGTTAGAGTCGATTTTAGTTGGCCGCTCGGACGGCAATATGCCTAAAATACAATGGCGTTTATCTCGTTATAAAAAGTAGGTTTAAGCTAAGTTTTAGTACTAATCGCCAGGTAACGTAACATAGTTTGGATAAATATGGCGAACATAACTGCAGCATCCATATTTTAGAATATATTTACAATAAATAGTAGTATGAAACCGTATGAGAGTAGGGTGACCATGATTACATTAGTACCTACGAAAGCATGTTTTTAATTTTGTACTCTGTTCGAACGAATATGCGGTTCGTTTTGCGGCCATATTGATGTCTTTTGTTCTTAATTCTTTAAAGTATTTAAGTAGGTACTATCCAAATCAACTGCGGTAAGTTTAATTTTTACAATTTTATGATGACTTGAATAAAGTAATAAACTGTAGTACGTATTATAATACCTTCGGAAATATTACCTAAGTATCTATAAAAAGACATGAAATTCGTCTCTGCCACATTTTAATGTGATTTCACTTCACTTCACATGTGGTCGTCTCGAAGAAGTCTTAAAAATATTCTTAGCTTAATTACTTGAATTGGCTTTTAATTTACCTGTATAATATTATTGTATCGTAAACATACTCCTTTCATTATTTAAAAAGTAATATTTGGCGCCAATTTCAAATCGGAAATCACGGCGTTTAAGTATTCTTTTTTCTAAACCAAAGGCAGAGCTCCATTTAAAGGGCTCTTACGTTCCATCCAATCGCAAGCCTGCTTTTATAGTATATGCGTTTCCCGCCAATTATCTATAGTAAAAGAGTGACAATTCAGCCCACGCACGTTTCGTGTTTTCAAACTGTAAATACGTAAAATTGAAATTAGCAAACTTATCAACGCGTGTGTATATATTATAAACTGCTATAGTGATTCCCTAGGGAAGAATTAACTGTTATTTCACTTAACTTGTGAACATTCTGTGAGAAAGTGCACAGCGGCAGCGTGCATCTTGCATCTCGAGACCTAGATCCAGGCAACCTCTAGTGACGAGCGTAATATCCAATGTAAGGATTTCTATCTTAAGGACAGATTCTTAAGCGCTTTAACTGTTCTCTACAAAACGGTGGCTGCTCGCAAACGAAAAAATCTCCTTTTGAAAATCTTATTATTTCATAATAATTATGTATTGTCGCTGATAAATGAACGTGGAAATGAAAAAAAAATGACATCGTTAATATTTATAAAAATCGGAGAAATCTTTTAAAATAACTCGCTACATCTTTGTCTGTCAAATAAGGACGACTTTTCTTAATTATAGAATAATTTATTACGTTTACGAAAACATGCTTTCGTAGGTACTAATGTAATCATGGTCACCCTACTCTCATACGGTTTCATACTACTATTTATTGTAAATATATTCTAAAATATGGATGCTGCAGTTATTTTCGCCATTTTTATCCAAACTATGTTACGTTACCTGGCGATTAGTACTAAAACTTAGCTTAAACCTACTTTTTATAACGAGATAAACGCCATTGTATTTTAGGCATATTGCCGTCCGAGCGGCCAACTAAAATCGACTCTAACAAATTATTGAACCTACTTTCTAGTATTTTTTTTCTGTTTTTAGCTGTAACAAATTAGTAACTAATTGTCCATACACATTAGCCTCTATTAATTTGATATTTATGGTGAGATACCTACCTACTCATAACCTGAGAACTAAATATTGCGTAACTTTTTGTTTATTTACGTTATGACGTTTTTAAATTTTGTAACAAATTGAACAAATTAAGACCTTTCTTTTGATGCATCATTCGTCTATCTGTATTATATAGTTTCTGTGTAATCACGGGCGATGATTACGGCAAGTGGCGGTTCTAGCGGCCAACTATTCTTTGTCATAGCGTCTTAGTTTTTTTTGTAACAAATTCACGAAAAGGGGTGTGTAAAGTAACAAATTAGCACTAATTCCTGGCAAAGTTTCGTCAAATATTATGAGTTGGCCGCGCGGTTGAAATGTACATATAAATGAGACCATCAACCATTTCATTTTTTCTAATCGATATAGAAGAAATTTTAAAGTAACATTTTTAATCATAAATATTCGATAATAACAACACCTCATCATCTGCCCTATCTAGCCCTAGCCCTTTTCCCAACTATGTTGGGGTCGGCTTCCAGTCTAACCGGATGCGGCTGAATACCAGTATTTTACATGGAGCGACTACCTATCTGACCTCCACAACCCAGTTACTGGGTAAGTGGGTAATACGATACCCCTTGGTAAGACTGGTTGTCTGCAGGTTTTCGGGCTTCTGAAGACCCGTAACGACTGTCTAAAATCCACGAATGACTGGTCGGCAAGTATGTACTTACCTCAATAATAAAAACCTAAAAATTACGATTACAATAAACTATTCATTAATTTTCTTTTCATTCGAATGCCGTTAATAGTGCTGTCTTAAAAAAGTAGTAAAATGTAATTATGCAGCTACAGTCCGGCCGCCAGAGAATGCGTTTCTGACACCTGTCCATGTCAGTGCAAAAATTCTAGTAAATTAACAAAGATCAAATTCGCAAAACACGTGTTCGCTTGTATGAAACTGACGGATGTCAAGAACGCATTTTCTCGACGACCGGACTTCAAATGTCATCATCATAATGATGCTTCTTATCAGTACATAAGCCTTAATTACTTCTTAACTCTTCCATGCCTATTACGATACTAATGCGATAAGAAACACACTCTCATACAGGTGCATAAATTAACATCACGTTTGACCATAGATATCCGATGTTTGACAGACGACGTAGAATATAATGTTGTGCAATAATTGCAGTTATTAACAAGTAGCTGCACTCCGCGGTTTTACCCACATAAGTTTCGATTCCGTGGGAATATCGGGACAAAAAGCCTATATGTTAATCCAGGGTGTGAGCTACCTCCATACCAAATTTTATCAAAATTGGTCCAGTCGTTTGAACGTGAAAAAGTAACAAACATATAAACACACACACACACTCACTCACAAACTTTCGCCTTTATAATATTAGTGATCACACTAATATTAAAAAAGGCGAAAGTTTACATCAGTACAGACGCCAGCACATCAAGCTACACGAAACTGTCAATTTTTCCCAATCAACTTTGAACCTTAAACTTTAGCGATAAAGTTGAAAATCTATTAAAGAAATTTGACAGATTGTAGTAGCTTGATGTGCTGGCGTCTGTACATACCTAGTGAAAGTATGCATACCTAGGTCCTACTTATAGGATTACCTACTCTTTAGGCATAGGGACAGATGTCTTTGCCAGGTCCCAATAAAATTATGTTGAAAAGCTATAAGTAAGTGTACTTATATATAAGGTCAAATGATTATCTAGCACCTCTGCCTAACACTTTGAGGATTACAGGTGTGATGTTATCTAATGTGTGTGTTACTAACTAGCGAAACTTCACAGACGAGATGGGTATTGACCGTATCGATATCTAATTGCAGAATTTGTTTCGAATGTATAACAGGCCACCCGTTTCTGGAAACAAAACAACTATAAACAGCACCCTAATTGCGTAACACAAGAAATTGTGTATTGTGTGAATAATTTTGAAAGAAAGAAAGAAAATACGTTTATTTGCGGCAAACATGACGCATAAAAATAAAAAAAAAACACAAACAACAGACAAACAAAAATAACAATTTGGGAGAAAGTATGCGTCACATCTACGCAAAACGGGCAACGCTCAGCTTAATGCTAAGACCCTATACGAGACAGCCCCAGCGCTGGTTTTCAGCGACAGCCGGTGATTGACATGATGACGTCAGCCAGTGCAGCATACGATTAGATATCAATAAAAACAACAATCAAAATAATTTGATTTTGGAGGATATTGCTAATCCATTGCTTCATATGTTCGAAAAATTTGTCTGCTCAACAACCTAAATAACGCAATGAATGTTGTTGAACTGCCATAATGAAACCGATTCGTACTAATAGTGTGTTATGCAATCACCTCGCTGGTCTCGTGTTCTATAAAAGCTCACAGCGGTGCTATTCTGTAAAAATCTCACCGTGAAAACTTACTTAACTCTAATCATATCATCACATTCACACAGTCCATTCCTCGTTTCTTTGGTCTTCCCCTACTTGTATAGTATAGCCATCGACATTCATACTTAAAACTGTTGAAATTCACTAATTCCATAATAAGTATTAGATTTAATTTTATTACATTAACGAGCAGCGGTGCTATTCTGTAAAAATCTCACCGTGAAAACTTAGGTGAAGTGAGCGTGGAGTGGAGTGTCAATAGTGTTAATTCCTAGCAATAACAAACTCACTACACCTAAGTTTTCACGGTGAGATTTTTACAGAATCGGCCGGCTGATAGCAGCAAATCTTTTGGAATCTTACGGGACTTTGTAATACTATTTGACGGCAACACAATTTACGCGTTTGGTTCTTCCATAATACTTAGGTGAAGTGAGCTGTCAATAGTGTCAATTCCTAGCAAAAACAAACTCACTTCACCTAAGTTTTCACGATGAGATTTTTTACAGAATTTACCCGGCAGTTCTATGTACGCTCGGCCAGCACAAGGTAAGAAACAAATGCTCAACCTCCAGGAACAGCATTTTCAAATTCCTGATGTTCCAAAGTGCCTCTAGAATATACCGTGATCACAATTACTAATATACCTACCATATGTATGTATTTACACAACACAATCTCCAAATTGATTTGGGAGTCATTCATGCAGACTGCAGATTTGCATTCAGCACAGTTCATGGCTGGTTACGCGCCGCGGTTCACAGTCCGCCGAGTTTGGTCAATGCATGGGGAAGCATGTGCACTTCCTGTGTAGTGACGACGCTTATTTAATTATAATTAGAGACTGTATGATTATTTTTACGCCTCACTGATTATCTAGACTTGTTAATGGTAAACATAATAAAGACTAGAGAGAGAGGGTAGTCTATAAATATTATAATTATTGTATTAACGACAAAATATACCTAAGTACAGACGCCAGCACATCAAGCTACCCGAAACTGTCAAATTTTCCCAACCAACTTTGAACCTTATGCATTAGGGATAAAGCTGAAAATCTACTAAAGATATTTGACAGATTGTAGTAGCTTGATGTGCTGGCGTCTGTACCTTCTCACCTAGGTATTCTAGTTGTCCTAGCAAATAAACAAGTTAGGTACAAATAATGTTAGTATTCTTCGATACAGTTTTCGCACCAACCACATTTCAGCCATATCACATGGCAGAAATAAGACTAAGAACTAATGTACATACCTAGGTAACTTAGGAAAATCGTTTACTCGACATAAACTGTGCGAACTAATGAAATTCGGAATGGCATTCCCAGTTGCGTAGAAAGCCCTACTGGGGCATTCTAACAGGTAGAGAGAAGATTATAAAGAGTCAAATTAAATTAATTAGGGAAACTCCGTAGACCTGGCTACTGATATCTATACATGATACCACAAAAAAATACCTTTTTTTGGGTCAACGACCGCCAGTTGTGTACCTACTCACTTGAATAATTACCTAGTTGAGAATTTTTTTTTTTGTTTTATCTTGTTTAGATATCCACCACGTCAGCGGAGTTTCGCTAGATAATTTAATTTGACCCTGTTTATCGAGTCCGCTAAATTTAAAATATTTGCAGAAACTAAGTACCTACATACCTACTAAACTTTCAATAAGGTACAGATACCTATTCGTTTGTAAGTCAAAGTAAAAGTTGCTCACTCACTATACAGTGCCAGCATACACTGCTTAACCAATAGTTACAAACGAGATGTTTCACAGTGATTACAAAGATGTCATCAGCATAGATCTGGATAAAATAAACACAGTTCACATGTTCAACTGTTTGTTTTTCAATGTCAACTGTAGGTCAGTTCTTACAGCTGACTTAGCAAAAGAGGATAGTCTTAGTTACTCATCACTGTGAGTAACTCATTTGTCTCTTAGGTAACTTGCAGTAAGCTATTTATAGAGTGATTGAATTTAAATATCACATAACTAGATGAATCACTGATTTCTTCCGAAATTGATAGTTATTATAAATGACGACGTAGGTGCTTATTTGTTGGCACTAATATTGTGCGTAATAAACCGCCGGATATTAGTTAAACCAAATGCTTTTGTATCCAATATTATCGATACCCTGTTTATGGCGAAAATCATCCTGGCAGTTGACCGAAAAACAGTCCCAGAAAAAAAAATCCTAGCTAGGTTCTATTTTTAAACTCCCTCAGCTGGCCGCGCAATCAATACTTGGCTGGAGCACTCCACTAGATTACAATAGACTCGTTCAGGCGTTCACCCCATGAAATTGAAATTCAAGAGCCCACCGATAGATGGCACTAAACTAAACAACACAAAAGCTCGCGAAACCGGCCCCCCGAGGCGTGGTTCGAAGAGCTTTCACCCTAGCTAAAATTGTATTGATCGCTAGCCAGAGTACCAATGCAACAGTAAATACACAGCCGTATTCGGAGTGTTTATTGTTATCACTTGAGTCGTCGATATGAGAAATATGTCCTCGATGTATAGATAAGTTATCAAGAGCCGGTGGCGTAGTAAACAGTGGGAGTGTTAATCAGTCTGTTGCATGGTGCTCGATCCGTCAGGCGCGTCGATTGCTCAATTAACTGTATCGTGATAGTGATGTGTTTTGAACTGAGGTGGTGATCAGGTAATCATCATGACGAGGTCCAGCTACCGGCCCCTGGTGCCCAGGTCGTCCAATACCTCCTTGGATACAAGAGATATTGGGTAAGTTATTCAATTGTTTTTATTTATGAATATTTTCTTTGGATGATTTTTCTTTTCAGCCTGCATTATTTAAAACAAAAATAAATCTTTGTAAATACTTCATAAATCTATTTAAGTAGGTGGTTATTCGATTTATTGTTCAAAGTTCAAAGATAAGGTTGGGTACCTGCATTCAGTGTGGTATTTAAATTATTATGGTATGGACATTTCAACGAGTTCCATATCAGGTTTTGCAGAGCCTGACTGCTCACTGTTCAGGAATGTGCCCACCTTTTTACGACAATAATTTAGGTACCAATAATCATCCGCCCACTTGGCAATTTGAGAACGAAATCTTAAGCTGGATTCGGTACCTACATAATTATACTTGTTACAACTACATGTTATCATTCAAAACAATCAAGTTATTATGCTAAGTTATTGAAATTTACTCACAATTAATCACTTTAGTTAAATTAAGTATTATGTAGGTAAGTACCTATTTCATTGATTAGTTATACTCTGCTTTAATTTGAATTCTTCTATTTTTGGCTAAGCAAATGCAAAAGTATTCCTCTGTCACTACTCAGGTTGGATAGGAATCCAACCTAAGTATTTACAGAAGAATACTTTTGTGAAAGAGCTATGAGACTAGGGAGACTCATAGCTCTTTCACAAACATCTATAAACCTCTTAGTGATGACTCTCCTTTCTAACTCTTAAGACGCAAAGTAGAGAACTCCTTCAGTCTTACCCTGTTACCATTGTTTGCCAAAAAACAAAGAGCATATCTGAAAGAAATTCTTTAACGTAACTTGTGCCGACACGTCGCTACATGCATCATGCTAAGCATTGTCAAGCAACGTCACTTGTTTCGTTTCGTGAAGACGACCTGGATTGATGTCCCTGGAAGATTAAACTAAGAATGATTAATTTAACTGGAGTTTGGAAATTGACCACTGTAATATTAATTAGATTTATTGGGGTGAGAGCTTGGTGATCCGTTACACAGAGTATCCTAGAATGGACGCCAGTCTCTCACAAACTCACAAAGGATCACATTTTGTGCTTTGTTTTTAAAACCATAGATATAAGAAAGAAGTTTTTTACATTTCTATGATCATAACACTATAATAATTCTTGTCTCTATGTTTATATCATTGTGGAGAGAGAAAATAAAGATACCTACATTAATAATATACAAGCTAGGTACTTCAAATATTAGGTATTGTCCGTTATTATTATTATTATTTATTCATCATCACTATGACTCTTAGAAAATTGTTCGATTTACAGATCCGTATCTAAGAAAATAAATGACGCAACTAGTATGAGGAAACTAAATAAAATACCTATGTCCTTACATTATTTACAAATAATTAACAGTTACGCACTTATAGGAAAAATAATAGATACTATATAGAAGTATGTACCTATAACTTACATACGCTACAGTCACTTGTTTTAATTTAGATGTAGCTGACCCGACAGACGTTGCTCTGACAAAGGAGATCAAGATCAGCCATACTGAGCCATACTGGGCCTAAAATACATAAACAAACTAAAAAAAAAAATATTACGCAGGTGGGGCAAAAGTCCTTCTTATCGGCACTGGGTTTTCGGTCTAACTTTGTATGAAACGTGACTGGCTTCCTTTCAATATGGTCTTGAGTACATACGAAAATCCCATAGTAAAAAAGTCGTTCAGTTTTTACCGAATTTGAAATTTTCCGGGAAACTTTTTCAATTTCTTTCCATTAAAACCAATTGCGGACTATTACGAACATTTTAAAACAAGAACTGGCCAAATCGGTCCAGCCATTCTTTAGTTAAACGGTTATCAACGAACAGCAATTAATTTATTTTCATATAGGCCATGCGTAGTAAACTATATTATCAGGTTTGTTTACAAATCACTCCCACCTATAAATATTCTGTGTTATACCTTCGCCATTATTTACTTCCCTATTTCTTTGTTATCTTCTAACAAAAGATATGTTATGCATTTGTCAATTGAGTGTCACATCATTGACTAGATACCAGCATAAAATTTCCTACATGACTAAGGAATGCTTAACATAATTCTTTGAACTCCAATATCAGTTTTTGGAAATTCTATGGAGACAAAGCCGTTTCTTGATTTCCACTCACGGGACCATAGAAGACTTAATCCACTTTATCTCTGAAATCGGCCCCTCATATATGTGATCGGATTAAGAAATACAGTGCGCCGTTGAGTGCAAAATAAAACCAACGGGGCGCACTGTATTTCAGGGTCGGTCTCCATCAGCGACAGAAACAGAAAAAGTCTTTCTTATTTCCTACTTCCTTCCTATTTAACTTAGGTTCCATGAATCCGAAGCAAATAGAACGAATGACGAGTAGGTACTTTACGTCACTTTAATAAGATTTGGCCTATCCGTATTTAAATGAGGGATGACTTGTTTGCCCTCTCAATCGGAGAAAATATTTGTGACCTTCAAGAACTTTTAAGGTTACTTGGCAAAGGAACAGAAGACTTATTGTTGGTAATAAAACTGGCATGGCAACAGACCAGCATAGCTTGGAACACGAAGAAAGTTTAGGGGACCGAATTGGCAAACTGTGTCATCTAACGAAAGGTGACAAACCACTGGCTCTACAAATTGAACTGTCGAATAATAAGTTGGTACCTACTTAGTAATAACTTAAGAAATCTTGGAGGTCTATCTAGCTAGAGGTTTGCAAGCTTGCTTTTGAAAATTCATGTGTGTTGATGGCAAAAATGACAGGAAAAACGATATATGGTGTATCTTTATTTCTTTGGCCCAAAATTGAGCAACGTGAATACTGTTCGCTGACGCAGCCATTGGGTCCTCACGTATGCAGGTGACAGGGCATGCGGCGCTAGACGGGAAGTGAGAAATTGTCTGTGGAGAGACGCCGTATACGCACCGGAAGTCTGAGCCGTCCATGGACATTATGGACAACCCCCACTTGTGGAGGTGGTCCTTGCTGCGGCCTACTTGTTTTTCAAGTAGGCCACGGTAACTTGTGCCCGGATGGGAGGCTCTCTGACGGTCCAATAAAGAAATCAGGAGGTTTAAGCAATCCTTGCCAAAGAGCACGTCTTCCTGTGGAGGGGTTGCGATCGGCTGTACCCACACATCCAAGAAAATAAAAATTCAGGAAATATACGTTCCTGATTCTTTATTAAACGTGATATTAACAGACAATTATGAAAACGTGAGAAATCCGCATGGTGGAATACGGCCTACTCCCATTTATAGAGCGGAAGCCTGTGCCCAGCTGTGGGAACATTATAGACTAATTACGCTACGGTGCTATGGTCTGATATCGCTAGCCAGAAGAAAGTGAGGTTATCAATGCTGGATTTTTCACCGTGAGGCAAGAGAATTGCATTATCCTGCCGTGGAATGAAACAGCCTGGTAGACGAAAACCAAATGTTTTCTACCTTAATTCAAACAAATATTATCACGCATATCTTCTCACAAACAACAAATAATCTTAATTGAATTTAATTAAGAAAACGTCTATCATTCCAATGAGAAAAACAACACAACAAAGATACTGACTTGATACGTGTCGAATCGTCTACGCTTCCATTGAAAAACAGTTTCATTGACCAACGGACACGATTGATCCGCCATCTTAAGACAAATGACGAACGACAAAGATTGAACAAAAGACGGTAGAGATGCGCTAGTGACGTCATGGTTAATAAAACACGTAAGTATCGTCTTACTAAACTATGATAAATTAAGTCCACATGTAGAAGCAGGTAGTTCTTGTCACGATGTGTTACTAGTAACTTGATAAGTGAGTAATGCACTTTAGATAGGTGAGGAACTAATGACGGTCAACGAACGGAATCAAAGTGCAGTCACTTCAAGTATTTTATACATACATTACTGTTGCCCGCGACTTCGTCTGCGATCGAGGATGAAAAGTAGCCTGTCCTAACCCAGGTCATGGTGTACCCATGTGCCAAATTTCATCCAAATCCGCCATTTTAGCGTAAAGCGAACAAACAATCATACAAAAAATTAAATCTTTTCTCTTTATAATATGAGTTTAGACTAAGTTCCGACCGCGACTTCGGCCGCGTGGAAGTCGTAAGACATCACAATGTACTAAAATAAAATTCACGTTTTTATAAAACTTCTCTGTATACTACATTATTGTAGTTTTGGTCTCAGTAGTCAAAATATACAGAGAGACAGGACGCTGGAGCAAGTAGCGCAAAGTTGTTCGTGTGAGAAGCAGCTCGTAGGTACATTATATCTTTGTTGCTAACACATAAAATGTATATGTACAGAACATTAAGGTTGTACATTTTTAAATACGAGTATTTATTTTGTTCTGTAGCTCCTCTGGTACCGTAATAAACTCATCAAATTGACATCAAACTCTCATCAATGCTGCTCTAAAGATTGTGAACGAATGGGATATAAAACAAGATAGGACACTTGTATAGCTTTGGTCGGTTTACCATATTAGGGATGACCATAGATATAATTTACATTTCTATATGGGGATGACAAACAATGTAATTTTAAAGAAGGTAAAATGTGAAATCGATGGATTATGGAGAAGCTACATGCTTTAAATATTTTGGAAGAGATTACTCCCGTCCTTGTCGCGCGATATGAACTACGAATAAGGGCCGCATTCCGAATTAGCTATAATCGCTCACAGCACTCACATCATCTCACATGCGTTCCATTTTACACAATTGATTTTCTATTGTATCGTACTACATAGGGCACGCGCGGGGCTTGACGGGTTGAAGGCTCCTACAAACAGGCGCGACACGCGATATAATCGCGCGCGACACGAAGGCACCGCTCGTTGCGCGACCTGTGGTGCCTTATTGACCTGTGACCGGTGACTTGTAGTGCCACGTTATGATTTTTTAGGAGCCGAGCAAAAAGAAAAAAGTTAGAAAGAATGCTAAGAAAAAACGAAGTAATAGCGCGGGCAGGCGATTCGATGCGACGGGGTGGGTCGGAGTAACAAGAAATTTCACGCGGACGAAGTCGCGGGCAGAAGCTAATTAAAATAATAAAAAGATCATCATCCCTATAATCTGCACAAGTGTACAGTTATAAGTTGTAATTCAACAGATACTACGCACTAAGTAGTGTAGGAAGCTAAACTGTAATCTCAGCACAATCAGCGGCGCCTATATCGTTCCCACCGCTGGGACACAGGCCTCCTCTCTGTGAGAGGGAGTGGGTCGGACGGAGTAGGTCGGAGTGGGACGCGAGCCCAGTGCGGGTTGGTAGATGTACAGACGCCAGCACATCAAGCTACTACAACCTGTCAAATTTCTTTAATAGATTTTCAACTTTATCACTAGAGCATAAGGTTCAAAGTTGATTGGGAAAATTTGACAGTTTCGGGTAGCTTGATGTGCTGGCGTATGTACCTACACAAAATAAAGTGCTTGCTTGGGTGGAGGAAAAGACACACCTTTTAATTGTACTTTGTTAATCTTTGATTAGATTAGATTCGAACCTTGAAAATAATCTGCAGCAATCAACTGTCACAATGGAATAAAACTCACGATTGTTGACAAAATAATATGATTGATCTATTAAGTATACGTAGGTATTTATTTTAGGGCTGATTTTTCCAACGCCAGATAATTTTATCCGGTTCTGAATTTTTGACAGTTTTTCCATATAAAATTTGTCAGACGTCAATTATATTCTACGAATAAAAATTATCTGTCGATTGATAAATCACCCCAGACCCTGGCTTCACAGACTTCTTTTCTTAAACTAAGTAATGCCACAGTAAAGGCTTCTTCAAACAGGCGTGATAAAATCACGCGCGACACAAAGGCACCGCAAGTTGCGCAACGAGCGGTAACTTTGTGTCGCGCGCGATTATATCGCGTGTCGCGCTTGTTTGTAGGAGTCTTAAACCCGCTGTTGATTTTTCAACTTTCGGCGTTCAGCCGGCCGTTGAAATCCAACAGCGCTAAACATTTATTTAGGTTCGCCTAGTGTTGGTAAAACGGGCTGAGTAGACATTTTTCGTAGAAAGTCTAAAGAAAACGGATGAAAGTTACGACTTGTCCTCGGGGCACGGTTTTATCAGAATATTGGATAGGCACAATGTTTCACTAAATTGAGTTTTAGCGTAAGTCGATTTTCGTTAAAAAAAATGATGAATATAGGACGTAAGATTCGAGTCTATTGTGCCAACTAAGCATTTGGAGGATCTCGGTATGTTATGGATGGTCACCCATCCTCGAACTGACCGCGACCAGCGTAGCTCAACCCTCGATCAACCCGTGCGGCTGTTATTATTTAGCCACAGGCCCCTCCACTGTTTCCAATGATATATGAATATCTATAAGCTTTTTGTTGTAGTGTACAACAAAAAGCTTATAGATACAGACGCCAGCACATCAAGTGATCAAGCTACTACATTAGGTATAATTTGTCAAATTTCTTTAAAAGATTTTCAACTTTATCGCTAAAGCAGAAATTTCAAAGTTGATTGGGAAAATTTGACAGCTTCGGGTAACTTGATGTGCTGGCGTCTGTACAAAGATTACAAATCCCTAATCTGCATTTAAGTCATCAGTCAACACGACGACATATCAAGTTATACATTTCCAGTTTAAGCTGACTTCTAAGAAAAGCTTAAACAATATGAGGTCAGCTATAAAACTGGAAACGTGTAGCTTGATATGTCGTCGTGTATACTATCAATTTCGCAGCATTCATAACTTACTCTATGTGTAGTGATGGCCCGTGGCCCGTGGCTAAATAATAACAGCCGCACAGGTCGAACGATCAGGTTAAGCTACACTTGCCGCGGCTAGTTTGTGGATGGGTGACCATCTTTACATTCCGAGACCCCTCCGTGCCTCGGAAAGCACGTTAAGCCGATGGTCTCGGTTGTCATTCGAGTATCTTTGACAGTCGTTACGGGTAGTCAGAAGCCCGAAAGTCTAACGACTAGTTCTTACCAAGTGGTATCGTATTAAGGTTCCTGCAAACAGCTGCGAAGCGCGACGCGAATCGCGCGCGACACAAAGGTACCGCTCGTTGCGCGACTTGCGGTGCCTTTGTGTCACGTGTCGCGTCGCGCCTGTGTGTACGAGCCTTTACCCAGAAACTGGGTTGTGGAGGTCAGATAGGCAGTCGCTCCATGTAAAATACTGGTATTCAGCTGCAACTGGTTAGACTGGAAGCCGACCCCAACATAGTTGGGAAAAGGCTAGGCAGATGATGTGTAGTGATGGCCCAGCGGGGTGATTACGTAACACACTATGGGTTTCATTTTGACAGTTCAACAATATTCATTGCGTTACGTTGTTGAGCAGACAAATTTTTCGAACATAATTATGAAGCAATGGATTAGCAATATCCTTCAAAATTATTCAAACTCAAACTCAAAGCATTTATTTCAATTAAACCTTGTACAGGTACTTTTGAATTTTCAAAATTTAAATAGTCTGTCAGTTAGAAAGTTGAAGCTAGTTGGCCATTCCAAAACGTAGATCTCTATGGAGAAGAACGGGCAAGAAACTCCAAATTCAAATTGTGATTTGTGATTGATAATGTGTTACGCAATTAGTCAACAGTCTTGATTAGCTATCGTTCACACGCTGCCGCGCTGGTGACAACGTGACAGTTACAATTAGCAGACGTTTAGACAAGAAGCAAGTTAATTAGTTTATCGGTAATTGATAGAAAACAATGTATGGGAGATTATGTATTTATGGGTCGTGGGTCGACAGAGATTTCTCTCACATAATAGCTAACTAAGCAATACCTATTTATGAACTAGCTTTTGACGCGGCTACACCCGCGTGGTAGTCGGAAATTATCATACGGGAACGCACCAGAATAATTAGAAGCCTTTGATTCTAACCACGATCATAGTCTACCTGTTCGTTTGACTGTTAAGGCGTGGACAGAAAAACAGTGTTACATTCGCTATGTGCTATCTATACTATCTACACAATTAAAAAAAAAACAGTGGAACTCCGGGAGTGTCTTCGAGAGGGAGTGAGCAGTAATCTACCACGTGGGCCCAGTGCAGGTTGGTAGATGTCACATGTCTTCGAATTTTTGGTTCCAAAACATGCCGGTTTCCTCACCGTTTCTCACCGTTTTAAGAGCAGTGGTGATGAAATAATTTACACAAAGTAAAGCACCAGCCTGAGTTCGAACCCACGACCGACGACTCGTAAGTCGGGGCCGTTACCACTAGGCCACCACGGCTCCTAAGTACCGACTACTATTCCTTGAGGTTTCGTGTATGATATTGTATACCTACCAACATCCAAGAAACGCTAACCTAAACCGACTGGCGACTAGTATGTACTTTAAAACTAATTGTGCATAAAATCGTATGAGCCATTGTCATCAGTTTATTTGCACTTTGACTCGACACATGTCTTAATATACATAATTATATCTACAACGTATAAGTACGCCACGTGTGTGTGTTGTATAATGTATCTATACACAGACGTACAGTGCGTGCCACGTAAGAAGAGACTTGACACACCACGTGGTCTGACATGCGCAGAACACGATTTTAGGTATCTTTAGCGGTATGAGGTCTGAGTGCGGGACGGGACCGGACGTCATAGGGGCGGCGGAAAGAGCGGGGGAGGCGGGGTCAAGTCTCTTCTTACGTGGCACGCACTGTACGTTTAATATGCTATACACAGATAGGTATTCCTCGTTGGTCTAGTGGTTGCAAGTGCTAGTGCTGAGCATAAGGTCCTGAGTTCGGTTCCCAGCTCGGACAAAGTGTTATTGGGTTTTTCTTTGAGGATTTTTTCAATAGTAGCCCGAATGTGGATTTGTGCAATAGACTCGCCCCTATTACTTACATGGCTAAAACATAACTGTCGAAATGTAGGTGTACAATATGCTGAGGTAGGTGTACCTCTTTACAGGCGTGATGTTATGTTATGTAAATAGGTATGTAATGTATGTTCCATGTAAATAAAATTATTTATTTCTGTCACCGATAATACATCATTGATAACAAAGTAGGTAGGTATGTTATTAATAGAATCCATTTTAATTAAAATGCGCAGTTACTGTTAAGCTATCATTTATATGTATTTGTATGTTCTATTAATATTAAAATCATGTGCATACAAAGTGTCAACAATATGTATCTCTATATGCATGTTAAGAGTAGTAGGTACCAACGTATACTAGATAGATATTACAAATCTATGCATCAGGTGCATAAACGATAGAGGATTTTATTTCTGTAAGTACTCCTTTTTGCTTCGCCGTAGTTGGGTAAAACATTAGATGAGGTCGGTGCTTTGGTGCAATGCGTGCCACGAAAGATGAGACTTGACACACCACGTGGTTTGACTTGCGCAGAACACGATTTTAGGTATCTTTAGCGGTATGAGGTCTGAGTGCGGGACGGGATTGGACGTCATAGGGGCAGCGGAAAGAGCGGGGGAAGCGGGGTCAAGTCTCATCTTTCGTGGCACGCATTGTGCTTCCTATCAGCCGGTCGATTCTGTAAAAATCTCACCGTGAAAACTTAGGTGAAGTGAGTTTGTTTTTGCTAGGAATTGACTGTCACTTCACCTAAGTTTTCACGGTGAGATTTTTACAGAATAACACCGCAGTTCCGTAATTCTCTATGACACAATGAACGAAACCGCGCGAAAGCAACGCGAGTTTAGCGGGATTAGCTAAGGAATTGACGTGGATTCGAAGTAAGGAACCGTGAATTAGGGCCCTGACTGACTAGTCTTAGAAGAATACTACCATAGGCATGTGTCTCCCATCCTTTTCCCAATTAGTTTCGTTTACAAACGTCGATCGGCCGTCACCTCAGTGTGCAATACCTTCCTCCATCATTTATGTGACCTTTCAAAGTCAAATCGCTAATTCAAATAGGCTCATACAAGGTACTTTTTGAAAGACAAAATTTACAAGGAAATAGAATTGATTCTAGTTCCTTCCGCCTTCATATTCAAATAACGTAAAGTTACGACTTGCCTCTCACATGGCATCCATGGCTCTCATTCCTCTGCATCACATGCCCATTGTGTATACAAAGACAGCCGAGTCAAATAAATTATGAAAAGGTGCCGCATTAAATTGCATCTTTTACGTCTTCATTAAGGGGAACAAAATTTACTAATGAATCTGATTCGTCTCAGAAATGCAGAATAAAAGCAAACGCGGTAAAAAGTCAAAGTAATCAACGAAACTCTACTGAACGTGTTTCAAAGTTATTAGTACATTTTTCATGTGGAACCAGCGTTCCAGTGTTTCAGCTTCAACGTGCATTTTTAACGAAGTCTTTTCACGAAAGTATTGGAGCTTTAAAGTAAAGTTGAACGCACGAATTTGCGTTTGCGTTTAATCCAGAACACGACCACTGGCTATAGATTTCTTTTTTTCATTTTGCTTTAGACTCAAGTCTTATTTAAATAGGTTTAAAGCTTAAATAACAGTCAAATAGTAGCTTCTTCACAAATATACAGAGCTTGTCTGAGAAGATACTTACTTATTTTGAATACGAATCAAAAACTCTTTAAAAACGGTTTGTTATGTTTCTACTACAATTAACTTATTTCTGCGTGAAAGTATCGCTGAGCAACAAGTGCTAATATTTCTTATAAACTTACTTATAAAGAAGTGTTTTTGGTTTCAGTCATAAGAATTCCGGTGAAACTCTGCAAGCACATAATAATGCTCATCTGTGTCTTAAATGTTGGCAACGTATTATCAATACCTGTAGTGTTGTAGAATGTAGATTACTATAGGCAACTACTTTTCATAGCCATTATAATTATAGTAAATGGTCTGCGGTAGGCTCTTTATCTTATTCATAGAACCATGGCCCTGTGCGGCCTGTATTATACTATGTCCGTTCCTTTTCAAAGGCAAGGCTTTGGTACAACTTATAATTCTTATATTCAAAATCCAAACAGTGTGCTAGGCTAAAAGTATAACTAGCAAACTCTTTGTACTTGTAGCTACATATATTAAATTTTCGACAATTAATCCATCGTCCTAAGTTCGTGGACAGTTACATAATAATAGTTATACAATAATGAACTTTGTAGGCTTCTCTTAAATAACTAACTATATTATTGATCACTGCGAGTTTACGTAAGTTGAATATCGGTTACGTACGAATGAATTAAGTTTGATTTATTTGAGGAAGCCTGATAAATGATTTCTATTTTATTTCCGCTATATAATCCAAAGCCACGATTTTATACGTAAATTGCAGCTTACCAAAGTCAGTATAGACCTAATGTTCCCACTACTACTGTTACTGTTCTTTGCTGGCCATAATCCAACACTATGGGGCCTAGTACGGATTGGTGGATGTCACATGTCTTCGAATTTTTCGTTCTACGATATCCCCACGATGTTTTCCTTCACCGTTTTGAGAGCAGTGGTGATGAATTAATTTACACAAAGTAAAGTGCCTGCTTGGGATCAAACCTGCTACCTACAACACGTAAGTCGCGGCCGTTACCACTGGGTCACCACTGCTGTGTTTGCAACTTATTCGTGGTTTATTTGACCAACCCCCTACTCCCTAGCACTTTTGGCTACGTTTCGTATTTTACAAAATCAAATTCTAAATTGCATTGCCAATATCAGTTAATCTAAATTGTATTGGCAACGATTCTTCTCAAATGCTTAGGTATCTACAAATTAAATACGGCAAGACGAAGTAATAACGACTTTCTTTTCATTATTGCTTAATAATTAAAAGTGTGTTTGTTGGTTTCCAACTCCAAAACTTATATCCAAATCGCCCGCTAATTCGAAAGCGCGGGAAGTCACGCCCCTGTCACTTTCAAGTGACAGCTCGCCCAACCAGTGATGATCCTGCTTGTAGGGTTGGGATTTCATATACGAACTTCAAAACTACGGTCATCACTATTCCTGGTGACCTGTAATACAGGTTTTTTCTAAAACCTACTTCAGGCACCAGCTCTCACAATGTGAATTTATATAGTTCAAAACTGTAAAGTGCTACAAAAACGTTGTGAGAGAAATAAATAAACTTATTATTATTTATTATTTAAAAACCATATTATAAGACTGGACTAAATAAATCCCCAAACAATATTGCGCTAGGTAGTGGTTTTGGCAACAAGTCGTGAATGCTTAGCAAGCCTATATTTAGAAACCGGTCAAGAGCGAGTCAGACTCGCGCACCGAGGGTTCCGTACCATGTTACCATGTTTTTAATTTTTCATCGGCGAGGCCTATATTCGTCAGAGAATTTTAACACTGTGCACTGCGGTGTAGAATATTGCAGTTTTATGCCAGCGCCATCTCTTGACCGATAGTGAAACTAATGTAACTTTTATTGATGATTTCCGAAAAAGTGTGCTATTTAGAGACTTCGTTTTATTTTTCTTGTAATCTTTACATAAACTTCTATCACATAGAATAATTTCAGATTTTTCTCTTTGCAAACTTCGGAGATAAGGGAGGGGGAACGGTATTTTCTTTTTAATTTTTTCATCAAAAGTCGAAAACTATGCGCTCTAAAAGTGTTTGAGAATGTGCAAACTGAGCTCTTTCATATAATACCCCACATGCCCTAGTAACCCCACTTCGAATTTTTCAGACCCCCTTTCAGTCTCTGTTGCAAAAAATATACATATATTTTTATGTCTTTCTTATTTGAAAAATAGTTGGGCAAACATCATGTAAAACTATTTCAAATTTCAAGTTGATAGCATTAACAGTTCTTGAGATATCCAGCTGTGACAGACATACAGACAGACAGACTACCCTTATGGTGAGAACCATAAGGGTTCCGTTTTACCATTTTGCTACGAAACCCTAAAAACGGAAGGACGGCTTTCGATCAGCTTGTCTTGTTCACTGAACTTTCCATTTGCCGCCACATTACATCATAGCATGTAAGGATGAGTTTGAACAAGCAGACTGCTGAAAGTAATCCTAGTGCTACCGATATTCGACCTATTTCTCCAAAAAGCGCGGAATAGCTTTTATACATATTAAAATGGTAAAAGCCAGCTGTCAGTCACTTTTCTAATAATGCCTAGCCTTTTCCCAACTATCTAGAAGTTGGCTTCCTGTCTAACCGGATGCAGCTTACCAGTATTTTAAACGCCTGCGGGCGACTGCCTATCTGACCTCTACACTAGTACAGGTACTACTCCAGGTATTTGTAGTAAGACGGACTGCTATCCGCAGCTCCACCTCTGAGCGCGTAAGTATTTTGCGTACGGCAGGGAACATGGTACCCCTTGGTAAGACTGGTTGTCGGTCTTTCGGACTTCTGATAAGCAGTAATGACTGTCAAAGATCCATGAATTACAGCCAGGATCAACGGCTTCAAGTGCTTACCAAAAAAGCGTAATTTGCGTCGCTGAATAAGTTCAGGATTTTTCTTTCAAGTCTAGATCTTGTCTTACTTCTTGAGAACTCGTTATGCGCAGCATTATAGGGCAGGAAATGCAAAGCGTTTTCGTTGACTCACTTAGAGCAAAATAAATAACGCCAAGTGGCGCTTGTCTAGCCACACCCCAAGGTTAAAAAAAAGGGTTATTGGCCACGTGTTGCTTAAGTGACGATGACGTGTTAAGAATTTACTGTGGCGCCTTCATCGGATGCAACAGGCTAACCAGAAGCTGATGGCTTATTTTTTCAGGATGGGAAATCATCAAATGACCCCTCCCGCTCTGGGTGGAGCGGAAGGGAGTGTCAGACTCTTACTGACTAAAACCCACCCGTGTTAAGAAATACGGCTATACAATATACACACGGCAGGGCTAAGGAAGGCCTTAGCCCTTTATGTTCTGGGCCAGCGGCAACCCTTTCGGACAATCCCGCTCACCCGGCAGGCTTCGGCCCTGACGGACCCCTTCGGTTGAAAGAAGCTGATGGCTTCAGTGTTGTTTTATAAAACCAGCTCCTTCGTGAGAACATACAATCCTGTCGTCGATTCATCATTATTTCAGCCCGGAATCACTCATTGCTATGTATTGTAGGCCTCCCCTTTCTTCTGTAATACTTCCCGGTTCCGTGCGCTCTCATCCAGGTATTTGACGCGACTCTGACGATATCGTCAACCCAACGCGCTTATAGACGGCCCTGGTTTCTTTGGCCTAACCTTGGTCGTATGTTACCAAAATAAAAATATAATTTCTTCCCAATACTATAGGTAGGAGCTGGATGAGAGTTGCCAAAAATCGAGTTAAATGGCGTGTTATGAGAAAGGCATATGACCAGCAGTGGACTGCGGTAGATTAATGATGACTTAGGTTTAAAACAATGAGCTTTTTCTTAAGTTTTCAATAAAAAACAGCTTTCAATGTTTCTGATTTCACGCTGCTAAGCTAGTTTTCCACCAGAGATGAGCGAGAATGCGTAGCGAGGAATGTGTGTAAAACTAACCAAAACCAACGCTAACTAAGTTCAAGCTATGAAATTGAAGCGATGTTATTATTTGATTTCACACACATCCCTCGCTACGCATCCTCGCTCATCTCTGGTGGAAAACCAGCCTTACGCCCCATAGCGGCGTAGAGTTTATGAGGATAGATATCTCTTCTACATGCCAATGAATTGCTTGATGTAGGAAAGGAACCTGTTTATCAAATAAATGTTATCAATCATTCACTAATCATTTTATTAAACCAAAACGTATCATATATGATACGTTTACGTATACTACAAATTAAATGAAACAATTTTCACACACCCAACGAAAAATAGATCTCTTATCTTAATCAATTAACGACTTCAGTGGAAACATTCAGAAGCACACAAAGAGTAATCATAGTACATGTCTGTATATATTTATCTTTCATTATTTGCTATGTATTATCTCTTTATATGATAAGATAAGAGATAACAATGCATTTTGCATTACAGAGAACTCTCCCGAACATTTGGAACAGCGGATGTTCTTTATTTTGAGATAAAGACGTTATCTTGTGTATCAAAATGTTATGAACTTTGACTTTTGTTATGTATGCCTAGGAAATTGTTTGCATTGCACTGCATTCGGTAACTCAATTAAACTGAAAGCCGATACGAACATAGTTGTAAAAAGGCTGGGCAGATGATGAAGTAGTAGTGACAGTGTATGTATGAATGTTCTGCAGTTTGCAATTTAGTTAAAGATTTAATCACAAAGAATGCAGCCGCATCTGAAAAAAGATGCTTAGCTGGATGTTTGCAGGACACCATCACCAAAACATTTTTTTATTTGACTACATAAATTAGGGTGGTAGACATCGATGGGCAAACTGTAATCTTGAATTCAGATCCACTAGCGTAGAAATTTTTCGTCGGCTATAACAGCCAAAAATCCAGCTGTTTTATAGAATAGCCATATCTGCGCAGTCGAAGTGTATGGAACAGCAATTTTTGTTATTTTATATCATAAAACTAAATAAAAACTTTACAGACTTTTAAATCCATAGAATGTTAATACAGTAAAACTTAAGAAACTAGTGTTTATAACCGACGAATAATTTCAACGCAGTAGGGGCGTTCAGAATCCTAAACGGAATCCATGGTAACCGGTGGCAGGTAATATTTATTATTGCCCAAAGAATACAGGCTTTTCTTAAGCTATATACTAACGCCCTTACTAATAAACGTTGTATGGCATCTGTATATATATACACAACGCTTTGTCTTCTTCTTTCGAAAGTCAAATTACTGACGCCTGAAAGAGAGAAATCGGTGTGTAACTATTCATCTGATATAATACGTTTATTAGTAAGGGGTTAGAGTACAAATAAAATAAAATGCAAATAAGCATGCATAATCGGCCTAATAATCATGCCCACTGCTGGGACATAGCTGCCTTCTCTCTGTGAGAGGTACTGGTCCATAATGCACCACGCAGGCCCAGTGCGGGTTGGTAAAAGTCACATGTCTTCAAATTTTTGGTTCTAGTACATGCCGGTTTCGGCGACTGCCTATCTGACCTCCACAACCCAGTTACTGGGTAATACGATACCCCCTTTGTTAAGACTGGATGTCAGACTTTCGAGCTATTGCACCTCTTGATATTATCCGAATAAAGGCTCTTACAAACAGGCGCGACACGTGATATAATCGCGCGCGACACAAAGGCACCGCTCGTTGCGCGACTTGCGGTGCCTTTGTGTCGCGCGTGATTTTATCGCGTGTCGCGCCTGTTTGAAGGAGCCTTTAATAAATAATCAGTTGATACGTTTCATGATATGTATTTGTGTGCTGTTCCTATAGGTATCAATATAATCAATAGATAATAAGCTATTCTTATTGCGTTGATAACAGTTTTGGCCACGTTTCAATGACGAACCTTTTTACTTGGTCACGTGTTAGATATTCCCGAAAACGTAGGTTTTATTAATGTTCAAACAAGATAATATTTACATAAAATATAAGCTATCAGACTCATAATAATAATATGTACCTACATGTACCTATACAAAATAGAACAAGGGTAAACAATCATAGGGCATCAAAAAATTCGTCCGCTTCGCTGTCAGCGGAAAAAGTGCCTAACCGGCTGGCAGCTTTGCCACGTTGTTAATTATTTTATTAATTAAATATGTTACTCTTATGGTGAAGAGTCTCTCATAAATGATGTTTATTTATGGAAGTAGGTTTATGCAAACACTTTTACACGTAATTCATCATCACCTGCCTAGTCTTTTCCCATCTACATAATATGTTGGGGTCAGCTTCCGGTCTCACTGGACGCAGCTGAAGCCTGCCATAGATCCTGTCATTAAAATTAAAAATTCCTTTTTTGCATTCTTTCGTTTCTGCCTACCCCCCCCCCCCCCATGGGTAGAAGGCGTGAGTTTAATATATATAGGTATAGTATATAGGTACCTAATACTAGCAGCGCTCCGCGGTTTCACTCGCTTGAGTGTCGATCACGTGGGAATATCGAGATAAAAAGTATACTAGTAATAAACTATTTCTGTGCCAAATTTCATTCAAATCCATTCAGTAGTTTGTGCGTGAAGAAGTGACAAACATACATACACACTCACAAACTTTCGTCTTTATAATGTTAGTGTGATGTATGTAATATTTTAAAAACTAATTTAGATCGGTGCTTCATTTCTGACAACCGTCCTCCGAGAAGAAACACTGAAACAGACACAGAGGTCTCAGACTCTTTGAATTATCTTGGTCAGTAGATCTTGGTCACTGATAGAATATTCCTTCCTTTATCTAATCTATTGGTCTTCACATGAGTGAAGAATTATCAGTGCAACATTGGATGCTTTTTTCTCTACAAAATGATAGCATAAAACTGGCAAAGTACTTCTTTTACAACTTATTTTAAACTAGCAGCGCCCCGCGGATAAAAAGTATCCTTTGGATTAATCCTGGTTGAAAACTATATGTATGCCAAATTTTATCTAAATCCGTTCGGTAGTTTTTGCGTGAAAGAGTAACAAACATCCATCCGTCCTCACAAACTTTCTCATTTATAATATTATTAGGACTAGTAGGATAGAATAGTAGGAAGTTGGATAGGATTGGTCCGCGATTTACTTGTAAACTTATGCTATATTCGACAACTTACAATATAAAAGCATGTAAGTACCTACTAATTAATAAACTATACCAACCAACCTCCAAATCGATGACCTCATAAGGTTTTGAGGCACTAAAAACGCTGAGAACAACCTTCTTCCAAAATAATTTCTTACAACAAACTTATCACACGTACAATCCATCTCCTAGCGCCATAAATTTCTCATTTTTTACGACACGATCTGATCATACGCGCAGCTCATTCCAGAATTAAGCCCTGCCGACAGGGAGATTATAACCCGACCCAGATTAGGGCGGTGGGAAACAGGCACGAGCTGCTCTTTATCAAAGGGTCTATGACCTCACATGATATAAAGAACTACGTATTTTAAGATTATAGAAGAACTAAATATCATTATCAAATAGACATTAAGACGGATAGATTATCGTCATGCATTACAATATAGTCCAAATGGATTGGATCGCAGCATAGTAACTGTTTGTTTTTAGGTATGTTTTCACAGCACATGATGTTTCGCCATTAATTACAGGAATCCATACTATTAATTAGATAGGTACTTTATTATAAATTCTAAAGTAACTCTGTCTGTCTGTGTGGTACCTTTACACGCCTAAACCACTGTTAAATTATATATGTATATATGTAAAATTTGCCAGGGAGATATATGGCATCCTGGGAAAGGACATATGTATATGGCTCCTTTATGGCTCAAAAATAATTCTAAAAGGATATGAAAGTTTGTATGGGACACCCAGCATTTCTTAAGTTAGGGATATGAAAATTTAAAGTTATACTTTTAGTTAAAATAAAGAATTACGTGTTTCAGCGTTTTTGTGGAATCACCCTGTAAGGGGATAAAATACGTGGGATAATTTCGAACATACCAGCGAGCGAAGCCGGGGGCAAAAGCTATCGAAAGAAAGAAAATACATTTATTTAGTGCTGCTACAATGATACTCTGTTGCCGAATCCGAGGGCATAGTTCTACCCAAACCCAATCAACACGAACAAGATTTTATCCTTTTTCCGGACGTTAATCAATGTGTACCATTTGAGGCATGGAGTATCTATCAACTGTACAACGAACCCTTGTCCATACTAAAGTGTGTATAAATGATTAAGCTGCCTATAATTTTCCCACCGCTGGGTAACAAGCCTCCTCTCAGAGAGAGGGGGTGAGCCGTAATCCAACACGCAGGCCCAGTGCGGGTTGGCAGATGTCACATGTCTTCGAATTTTTGGTTCTGGGACATGCCGTTTTCCACACGATGTTTTCCTTCGCCGTTTTAAAAGCAGGGTTGTTGAAATAATTAACAAAAAATAAAGTGCCTGATTGGGTTCAAACCTACAACGCGTAAGTCGCGGCCATGCACCACTGCTCGGGTGTTCATATACTACATATAGCTAGTATAAATATGAAATCAGCGTTATATGATCGTCATAAAACTAAATTCAGCATGGTATGGTAACACCATGATACGGCACCAGTAAACCACAACAGTGTGTTAGAAAACTTTATAACTAACACCGAGTTTACGAGCGTCATTAACCTCTTTTCTCCGGTGAAACTTGTGTAATTTAAGGTAAAAATTGCGTTCATTAAGTACTTGCACTCAGTTCCTGTACTTCAAAGCTGATGGTTTTCCTCAAATGTTCTTATATAAACATAACATACTCATTACTCAGCCTATAATATTCCCACTGCTGGGACACAGGCCTCCTCTCTGTGAGAGGGAGTGGGCCGTAATCCACCACGCGGGCCCAGTGCGGGTTGGTAGATGTCACATGTCTTCGAATTTTTGAATCTGAGACATGCCAGTTTCCTCACGATGTTTTCCTTTGACGTTTTGAGAGCAGTGGTGATGAAATTATTTACACAAATTAAAGCGCCTAGCTGGGTTTTGGTTGGAACCCACGACCTACACCTTGGAAAGGCTCCTTCAAACAGGAGAGACACGCGATAAAATCGCACGCGACACAAAGGCACTGCAAGTCGGGCAACGAGCGGTGCCTTTGTGTCGCGCGCGATTATATCGCGTGTCGCGCCTGTTTGTAGGAGCCTTAAGTCGGGGCCGTTACCACTGGGCCACCACTGCTCTATAAACAACTCTCTCTCTCTATATAAACATACCAGGTACAAATCAATCCAATAATTCTAAGTAATATATATGTCGGAAATACGTCATTCGTTTGACTATTCGGAACGCCAGCGCCATCTGGTGGCGCTGGACAGAGTCTAGCCTGAGTCCGTGGGGGGGTCGAGGAGAGCGAGCAGCGAGGTGCAGCGCAGCGGCTCTTGGACATTGGACATCGTACGGACAACATGTGCTCAGAAACTGTTCCGCGTTCCGTATCTGGTTGTGACGTGTACCTACAGTGTGTAATTTGCTAGTGTAAGTAAATTGTTCGTGAAATTATAATCTGATTTGAACTGCAAACGGTTTTTCTATTGCGCAATAACCAACACATACCCACTGTACGCCCACATAACGACACACTATACCTTCTCCGTTATATAATTTTATAGCTTTGCTGTATGAGACTCGTTGTACCCGGCACGGATATTTTACGGTAGTCTTGTGTAGTTCGTGAACGACGAACGAATAGGAACCGTAGTTCCAATAGCTCCTCGTACATTTACAAAGAGCCTGGATCGTATGTCCGAACGAGAACGAGAAAGACTGACTAGATTGAGATACGCATTATAATATCAGTAGACTAACGTATGTCAATGCAATAATGTCTATTTTTGCTTATCGCCCGAATAAAATGACGCAAGGTAAGTTGAGTTCGCAAATAAATTGTAAGTTTACTATGTACTTGCAATAAATTGCGAAGACAGTGAGATGTTACTGCCTGTTACAATACAAATAACCCATGTTTCAGCGCGCATTTTTTATAAAATTTCTTGTGCTTTGCTGTTTTTTAACATTTTAAAACTGTTTGCTGTTTTGGGCACTTTTTATTTTGGAACAGACACAGACATAGATAACTATAGATGTTTACTAAACGCTTTTTGTGAGTACCTTGAGAGACTTGTTTGATCTATGGAAGTACTGACTGAGTGCGAAGACCGAATAATAGAATGAACTAGTACGGACTACGGAGCGATCATAAAAATGACCGAGCAGGCACAAGTTAGGTACGGTACAGCATAACCGCGTCGTAGAAAAAAAACGTCTCCATCAACAAGCATCTACAATCCATACAATACTAACGACAACGACCGTGCCTACACACGGCGAATAAACTGTAGTTTTTCACGGTAAGAAAAACGTGTCTGTCTAAAGGGCCTCAAACTTGCTTAATTGTACAGACGCCAGCACATCAAGCTACTACAATCTGTCAAATTTCTTTAATAGATTTTCAACTTTATCGCTAAAGCATAAGGTTCAAAGTTGATTGGGAAAATTTTACAGTTTCGGGTAGGTTGATGTGCTGGCGACTGTACCCTAACTGGAAGAAGTCACTGACTCCTGAAATACAGGCACCGTAACCTGTATTTCAGGAGGCAGTGTTTATGCTAATAAAGAATTTATTTATTTAATAATAGTGCAACTAAACATTACTAAAGGATCATAGGGGTTGCTACACCATGCTACGAAGTTCTATATTCGCTAATATGTACTCTGTTCACTGTCTAGAGTGCTTATACACACGAGTGACACGCGTCAGACGCAGAGGTGCAATGCGTGCCACGAAAGATGAGACTTGACACACCACGTGGTTTGACATGCGCAGTACACGATTTTAGGTATCTTTAGCGGTATGAGGTCTGAGTGCGGGACGGGACCGGACGTCATAGGGGCGGTGAAAAGAGCGGGGGAGGCGGGGTCAAGTCTCATCTTTCGTGGCACGCATTGTACTCAAATAAACAGGCGGCACGTTGTCGACGACGGCTACATGTTGTACACTAACTGTGCACACTATTCTTCGCTATATAAGGCTTTGCTACGTTATTATATCCTTCGTTACTTGGCAAAAGAGGAGTTATTCACGAGTCCTAACCAAAAATAAAGATTCGATATTGGGTAGGATCCAGGGTTAAGATGAAACACAAATCTTTTTTATCTCATATAATAAATCGTTTAGTCCGGCTCAGCAAGTGTTCATCACAACTGTCTCGTAAAACTTAGAGCCTCTAAACGCCTGTCGGCCATATTTCATCCACAGGACCTTCCGCTAGAAAAACTTTCTAGACTGCGATAGGTTGTAAAACCAGGGTATCTAATCCAGAGTGGGGTACAAGATTCAGCTGTTAATCGTTGTAATAAAACTTGATTTCGGAATTACTTTGCACTAATATAATTATTAAAGAAAGAAAGAAAAAGTCTTTGGAAAAAGTATTTATTGCGACTCGTACAGGAAGATCACAAACTAAACAAACACAGACAAAAACCAAATTATATTTTTTATTTAAGAAACAAAAAGAAAAATGAAACAAAGTCCTATACGAGGTCAAAAGGCTCCTATCTCAGCATGAGGCTGCGACTATTAATCGCAGCGCTGGTATTCTGATAGAAAATATTATTATTTTCTGGTATTATGTTTAGAATGGTCTAAACACAATAATTTTATTTGTGCAAAGTATGTTATGGTCGATAAGCGAGTTGTTATCGACCATAATTACTTATCATCTACTTCTTCTTTTGATGTTCCCCAATTATTGAAGGTTGGGCATCAACTCCGAAAAATATTTGCATTTTGCGTGGCGAAACAGTTTAGCAGCACTCGTGAATACGGTCAAGTTATTATTGACTTATAGCGGCTGTAATTTGCTGATATAGAGTAAACGTTTTGTGTATTCCTTTGGCTAAAGCAAAAGTATAATTAGGTCACTTACTATCCGAAAGAATTGATTATTTCTTACCAATATTTTGTTGTTAAATCTGGACCACCTTATCATCGTAAACGTAACGAAGCAAATCCTTGTCAATATATCTGTTACCGGCCAAACCCGATTTTAGGCTGAACTAGTTTCGCCTAGGCCAAACCAGTTCTCCCTCGCTCTTGCATCCTATGTCGACGGAGCCCCGCTTCGCGGGGCTCCTATTTCTGTGTAAAGGGTTTAAAGTAACCTAACCTAACCTCGGGGTACCCTTAGCCTATCGACCGACCGCAACCATGCAACCCGTGTAGGGAGAACTGGTTTAGCCTAGGCGAAACTAGTTCAGCCTAAAATCGGGTTTGGCCGGTAACATATCCACCAAGATTTCTTGCTGGATAAACATGTAGATACATATGTAAATTTATGCCAATGCCTAAAGCATTCTCCTCTTATAAACCTGTAATATCCAGAAATCTGCTTATCTAAGTACATGAAAGCTGATTGCGAGAAAGTAGGTTACCACTTACAACTTGGAACACACAGACCGTCGGCACTGGGCCAGCGGGCACTCCAATACATATAGCGAGCTTTGTGCCTACGTCAGTAATAGCCAGATTGATATTTTCAATAAAATATAGAGAGGAAACACGGTGAAAACGTGAGTGGTCCTACATAATACATCAATAGTATCCGTATCTAGCTACCTAGCTGCCTTTATATAGTCGGTACGTACCTTTAATGTTCCCTAAGATGTCGTAAGGACACTCGTCTAATGCCCATAACAATTTTGGGACGGTAAAGTCCCACGGTCAAGTGCCCATAACTCAGTTCGGCATTTTAGCACGGTCGGCGAAGAAAAGGGTCAGACTATCAGTTTTGACGACATTTCCTAGCAAAGGATAGATAGATATCACTACCTATACCTACTTACACAAAACGGTGAAGGACAATATCGTGAGGAAATCGGCATGTCCTTGAATCAAAATTTGAAGACGTGTGACATCATTCTACGAACCCGCACTGGGTCCGCGTGGTGGATTACGGCCCACTCCCTCGCACCGAGAGGAGGACAGTGTCCCAGCTGTGGGAACCCCACAACCCCCCTTACATACCCCACAACTTGGAAAAATATTCTCCTATGCTTTGCTTATTTATATCCAAGATTGTAAAAGCCAATTGTTATTAAAAGAGTAACCTGTGGCTTTTCTTGCCGCTCTTCTCCGTAGGAAACGACCAATTGGAGCCATGCACCTAGCTTTTGACGTTTCATAAGTGCCCATGTAATATAATGTGAAAAAAAATATTTTGAATTTGAAATTGGTTTTTGTGTTTTATAAACTAAATTAATCGCTGCGTAGCGAGACCAATCATTTTATCTAAGACTCTTAAATTCGTAAGTGACGTAGTTGTCTGATGTATAGTCACACGTAAAGGTGAAAGTTTGTGAGTGTGTGTGTAATTTGTTTGTTACTTCTTCACGCTCAAACGGCTGGACCAATTTTGATAAAATTTTGTATGGAGGTAGCTGACACCCTGGATTAACATATAGGCTACCTTTTTATCGCGATATTCCCACGGGATTGACAGTGAAACCGCGGGACGCAGCTAGTGATAAAATAAAGCCTACCTACAAGCGTATAACTTCGTAGGTTACGTCCACCTGGGACGTGTGCTACATTTCATTGCATTGCGCCTGTAACCTAGAAAAAAAATAGAAAAGTCTAGGGTGGCTATTTCACTGAGATCCTTAAATTAAGTTAGTAGTAATATCCCGAAAAAGCTCGTCCATAAGGAGATTTACTACTAAGGGCACATTTTACCAAACTTTCATACATATCCTATCCTTATCCTGAGAATAAATTTTAAATTTTTGACAGTTACTCCATACTAGAAGTATCAGACGTCAATTTTATTCTACGGATAAAAGATCTGACTTTGGTAAAATCGGCCCTAAGTAATATTCAAAATAAGAGTAAAGGTACCCTAATTTATTATCCAGCATAAGGTAAAGTTAATATATTTAACGGCGCCTTTACCAGAAAATGTCATCGTATAAAATGGTTCAGCAGCCTTAATATCATCAGGATTTTGCCAGAATATAGCAGTTCGTCGTGGACGTGGTACGACTGGTGGCTTCCCTGAAATCATCTCTGTCACCAGTGGCCTTAGTGTGAGTTTTCTCACTCACGTTCAATTGCGAGCGCGTTAGAATTTTGGAAAAAAGTTATAGCGCCACCTGGTGGTCACTAGAAGAAATCTAATTTCCCATACAAAACCCTTGGTTGACTGGTAGAGAATGCCTAAGGCATTAAGTCCGCCTTTGTACCTTTTTGTGCGAGAAGTTTAAATAAATAAATAAATAAATAACGTGCTCGCAATCGAACGTGAGTTGAAAAAACTCACACTGGCCACTGAAGACAGCTCCACGCAACCATAGATGCAACGATCTGCTAGAGTGACTGTCACTAGCCAGTGTCACTCTTATCCAACCTCCTGCGGTGATTCCTACCTAGCAACTTTGTAACAAAACCACAGATTACTAAATAGTTACCTACTACACAAAACTATGTAGGCGGCGCGTTGCCACTTGCTGCGCTGTCAAATATATTTTATGGCAATAACATGAAACTATCATTCAATATGGAAAGATATATTGCAAAGATAGTACAATATCCAGCCGTAGCTTACCAATCGTTAAAATGTTCAGTAGAAATGTTTATGCTAACCTAAATCATAATTCTTACGTCGTACGTAAGTGAGTAAAGTATTACGCGGTATATTGCGTCTGTGAGCTAAATAAAGACAAACTATGATAAACTCTGGGGGCACGCACGCAATCACATAATGTGAATAACACTTGGCCAAAATAGTGTCGGGTAAACTGTACACTTGGGTGAAATGTTGGTATTTTGTAGATTGGCGAAAAGGTTGTCTTAATTTTATCTGGATATGCTCTATTTTCATAGCTGTTCGTACCTACTATTGTTCATTAAGTGCTCATCTTTAGGTATGTAATTCATGGAAAAGGGGACCCAAAAAAAATGTTATGTAGGAAAAGCATACATTTTTAAAACCCACCCTCAATCAATTTCCGGATAAGACCATGGTTCGTCGGCTTTTGACCTGAGACATTTTCACGCGTTCGTCCCAAGCCTACAAAAAAAAACGATTACAATCTTGTGGTTGGATTCAAAATCAACACACGTCAAGCAGATTGACGTGTCGTGTCCCCATGTCCCTTCCTGTGGTCCCTTCAGTGACCTTTTCTCTCGATTTGCCATAAATATTCTCGCCTTTCGAATTGTCTACATAGGTACACTCTGTCCACTAGGTTAACCGTTTTTTGACAGATTGTATTAGTGATTGCAGCAACGTCAAAACACACATTCGATAATTTACACTTTAATTTGTTACTGGAATATATTATCGATTTTTGCTGTTGAATAAAAAATGGTGCGGTTTCTATGCCTGTATTTATTGTTATTATTAAATACAAAACAATATAATTTAGCCACTTTGTTTAATTTTGATTTTGCAGGTTTTATAGCGGAAATCAGCGTAAAAAATAACGTATGCACTGGTTTACAGTATCAATTGTGTTATAGTGTATACCTTTACCTACACATAAATATAGGGTTTACACACATGATTTTTACCCATTTTCATACTAATGTCACAGAATCTAATGTTCAGTAAATACTTTCCACCGGTTAATACGATTTGTTATATATTAAACGATCAGTAGATTACAGCGGAAACTTCCATAGGTATAAATCTGGATCGATTCTGAAAGAAAGCTTTAGATCTACATAAACAAGAAAAAACAACTTTTCCTCGAAACAGAAGTCAGAAAATACATTAAACATTCTACATTTATCCGGTGATTGTTTTCGCAATAAACAATACGTGCTGAAGTATTCATGACTTTTTGTAAACATCGTATAAGTTTTTCGTACAAACATAAGACAGCTTATACTGGTTACATATATGTAGTTTGATGTGTAGCCGTGCGTACCGAGTACCGAAATAATATAACAAAAAAGTGTGCCTATTTTGAGCTTCACAAAATATGTAAGTACGAAAATTATCGGATGCAGTTTCAGGAATACCAACTTCATTTTAAGATTCTAGTAAATGAATCAACTGGAAACTTTATAACCATACTAGTGAAATACGCATTTAAAAACAGGAACATCTTAAACGGAAACTGTCCTCCGTGGAAACTTAATAATTTCAGCGAACAATTTCACGTTGTTGAAATTTTCGCCATTTTTCTCTTTCAGCGGCAGCTTTTGTTCAATGATACCTGAGTGAAAAGCATGGCCAGGATCTTAATATTTCTGAAATGAACAATTAATGAGCATTTATAAAAGCTCTTCTGAAATATTTGCAAACTGGCATGGAGAACAAGATAATTACTTATTGTACGAATGAGCTTTCGTCTCGCCATCTCATTAAGTTTTTCAGTTTCGTGAACTTTTCTTTGTTATTGTTATAGTATTAGTAAAAGTGCAAATAATCTTTTATGTTAAGAAAACACTAAAAAGAAACGACCCTTGACTTTCAGCAGTGCTTATTTGTATTCAACGCTCTCAAAACGGTGATGGAAAACATCGTGAGGAAACCGGCATGTTCTAAAACCAAAAATTCGAAGACATGTGGCATCTACCAACCCGCACTGGGCCCGCGTGATAGAGTAAGCCAGTGGGCTTACTCTACCCTCTCAAAGAGAAGAGGTCTGTGTCCCAGCAGTGGGAACGTTCCAGGCTGTACATCTCTGCCTAACCTTTCGGGTTTGCCGGGTCAGCGGGATTGTCCGAAAGGGTTACCTGCCGGGTCAGCGGGATTGTCCGAAAGGGTTACCTGCCGGGTCAGCGGGATTGTCCGAAAGGGTTACCTGCCGGGTCAGCGGGATTGTCCGAAAGGGTTACCTGCCGGGTCAGCGGGATTGTCCGAAAGGGTTACTTGCCGGGTCAGCGGGATTGTCCGAAAGGGTTACCTGCCGGGTCAGCGGGATTGTCCGAAAGGGTTACTTGCCGGGTCAGCGGGATTGTCCGAAATTGTCACCGCTGGCCCGGAACATAAAGGGCTAAGGAAGGAACACGGGTGGGTTTTAGTCAGTAAGAGTCTGACACTCCCTTCCGCTCCACCCAGAGCGGGAGGGGTCATTTGATGATTTCCCATCCTGAAAAAAAAAACCCTTCGGGTTAAACAGTCTTTGACATTATGTATGTGCGTAAATAACAACTTTCCAAATGCAATCAAGCTCACCCTTAGTGATAGCGTAGTTCTAAAAATATCCGAATGCAGCTGTTTATCAGTCACTCTGGTGTGAGTGACTTGTTGACGAAATGTTGTAGGTACAGACGCCAGCACATCAAGCTCAAATTTCTTTAACAGATTTTCAACTTTATTGCTGATGCAATAAGGCTCAAAGTTGATTGGAAAATTTTGACAGTTTCGGGTAGCTTGATGTGCTGGCGTCTGTACATACAAACATACTATCATCCTGCGTCGGGTATAAAGGCTCCTTCAAATAGGCGCGACACGATACGCGACGCAAAGGCACCGCAAGTCGCGCAACGAGCGGTGCCTTTGTGTCGTGCGCGATTATATCGCGTGTCGCGCCTGTTTGTAGGAGCCTTAAAGCGCAGCGGCGCAGAGATATTTTATGGCTTATTGTAAGCTGCAGTTATTGCAGATAAGTTGTGTGTGCTGCACCCTAACTGCATTAGATCACACTTTTAATCACAATCTGTTTAATTTTGAAGGATTTGCTATTCCATTGCTCCATAAGTTCGAAAACTTCTGCTCAACAATGTAAATAACGCAATGAATGTTGTTCAACTGTCAAAATTAAAGCCATTGATAGGGTGTTACAATGCGTGCCACGTAAGAAGAGACTTGACACACCACGTGGTTGGACATGCGCAGTACACGATTTTAGGTATCTTTAGCGGTATGAGGTCTGAGTGCGGGACGGGACCGGACGTCATAGGGGCGGCGGAAAGAGCGGGGGAGGCGGGGTCAAGTCTCATCTTTCGTGGCACGCATTGTACCCCGCAAGTCTTTATGTGGTCTAGAGAAAAACACGAACTCAATTATACTAGCAGCGCCCCGCGGTTTCACCCGCATAAGTGTCGATCCCGTGGGAATATCGGGATAAAAACTACCCTATGTCCTTCCCCGGGATGCAATCTATCTCTCTGCCAAATTTTATCGAAATCCGTTCAGTGGCGTAAAAACGTAACATACAGACAGAGACAGAGTTCCTTTCGAATTTATAATATCAGTATGGATTAATTTGTTGGATTCACTTCCTATAAGTTTAAACAGCGTCTGTACCTAGACTAGATGTGATGGGTGACTGACAAAGATAACCTTGTGGACAAAGACTTAAACAAACTTGCCAGTTTGGTAAGTCTAAGTTATGTTAATGCTAAGCTAAGTAGGTAATTGCGATCTAAAGTCCAAAATCTATTTTACATATTATGTAATTATGTATATAATAAGTTTCTTAGCACTTGAACATCTGTTGAACATTGATTCTCTTATTCGCAATTCAATTCACTACACCTAGTGCACAGATATACATATATGTACAGTGTGTTTCAGAATGGTCTGGTCATATTTAAGGATTGTGTTGCATACTTAACAATTTTCTACATGAGACCAACATTGTAATCGCGAAAAAATCATCAATCGCCCCATACAGAACCTCAATACCTACTCTACCAAAATGTATGGGATGGCCATTGATATTTTAAACGGGAAGATATGTGATGCGTTAAGGCCAAACAGGCGCGACACGCGATAAAATCGCGCGCGACACAAAGACGCCGCAAGTCGCGCAACGAGCGGTGCCTTTGTGTCGCGCGCGATTCGCGTCGCGCGTCGCGCCTGTTTGCAGGAGCCTTTAACATAGTGTTGCCACAATATGGGCAATCAATTATTTCAGTAGGAACAGGTGCTGTGATTGAGGAGTCACGTACCTATGAAAATAATATGTCAATGGGGACGGCTGATTATTTTTCCGCGATTACGATGTTGGTCCCACGGAGAAAGTTTGATGGTCTGTACCACCCCCTTAAATATGAAAACAACTTTCTGATACATGATGTATATTATTATACCATATTCTCAAAACTGTCAGACACACTAATACGAAAAAACAAAATTACATAAGTACCTATACTACTGACAAGAAGTTAGCTAATAAGCTGTCACTAGGTACTAATGATAATCTCCACACTTTATGGCTTCTATAAACCTTTGGCACTACAACGAGGATCACAATACACAACAAAAAATATATCTTCAATGTCACCGAATAGTATCAACTATTTTTTTTTATATATTCCTAAGGTTTAGTTCCATCTCTTCCCCTTCCCATCTCTTCCCCTATGCGTTTTAAGGCTCCTACAAACAGACGCGACACGCGATATAATCGCGCGCGACACAAAGGCACCGCTCGTTGCGCGACTTGCGGTGCCTTTGTGTCGCGTGTCGTGTCGCGCCTGTTTAGCCTTTACCTACAAAAATAACTAGGTGACCATCTTTACATACCGAGACCCCTACGAGCCTCGGAAAGCATGACTAAGCCGTTGGTCTCGACTGTCATTGGTGGATCATTGACAGTCGTTACGGGTAGTCAGAAGCCCAAAAGTCTAACCAGTCTTAGCAAGAGGTATCGTGTACCCAGTAACTCATCGTATTAGTTTATCCAGCATTGCATAAATATGTAAGCTGTAACACCCTTTATAACCGGAGGCTTATATTTACGTAGGTAGTAAGTTTTTGTTTACATTTTTTATTTTGATTGATTATGTTTTTGCTTGAGTACGTATATATAAAGTTTTATTGTATTTGTTGGTATATTGGCGTGGCTAGCTGACATAAATGGCAAATAATTTAATTTAATGTTCTGTGTCTTGTAATGTTAATTACTTTACATACCTACTATTGTATAAAATCAAGTATATAACTGAACAGAGATCTGTGCTCTGGGGACTTTGTTACGCCACTTCTTCTCCCCAGCGAAAGCACTAGGAAGTGGTGAAGGGCGGGCGTTTTGGGGGACTGTCTTTTGTCATTTTGACGTTCGAAAAGTGCTGATTCTCAGCCTAGTTTGAATAAATGACTTTTGATGACATTTAATAAGTTAGAATTCTTCTCACGCAATAATAAAATAAAGCCAAATATCAGACGAATAAATCCTGCCAAAAATATCTAGCAAGCAAGGAGTACTGTCTTTAATTATACTCAAGGGAATCCGTCGCGCCGTCATTACCATTTTAATTAAACGCTACGAGCCTACGATGTGATGAAGGCTCGTCATTCACGCTCGTCTCGGTGTAAATGCGGTCGGGCTGTTAATTTTAGGGGTCTGGCGGCCTGCCAATACTTCGTTATGACTATTGTCAGTTTTGTTGTTGAAAACTCGTAAAAGAAAATGGTGGGGATGTTGTTGTGGATATTTTTATGTCATTTTAATATTCGAGTTTGTGTAAGTATAAAATATAGGAATGTTTGGTTTGGATTAAGTTTAAATGGCGCCAGTTGGGAAAAAATGGGTAACCATTGTTTCTTCTACATATAAATACCTGGACATAATAAAGCATAACTATGTATACCTAAATATGAATACAGATTAAAAAAGAACACTAAACATGACATGACACACATCAAACAGGACTTAAAACACTTGACTAGCGAAAATTGGGTGTACTTGTAGATATACCACTGCCCGTTCCTCAGGAATTACAGGCCTGATTGTTATGTTATTAAAGACTGGCTCCTGCCCGCGGCTTCGTCTGCGTGAAATTTCACCCTCCCCCCATTCACCCTCCTAAAGATGGAATTTCGAAAAACCCTTTCTTAGTGGATACCTACTCTTCACAAAGAACACACCCTCGAAATTGCATGTCTCTAGGACCAGTGGTTTAGGCGGTGCGTTGATATATCTAATATCAGTTAGTCAGGACTTTGGCAAAATATGCAATCGCAAAAGAAAAATCACCTGTTCCCTAGATTTTGACGAGTTATGCGAACATAAATGTAGGGTGGAACAGCTGATTTTATTCACGCAGTTCGCCGGGTCAGCCAGTCTACTATATTAGTATACCTACATACATTAATCCAAAAACAAGCCTATAAATCAATAAACTAATCTATAAACAGTGTAAGAGGAGAACGTTTATGTGACAGTTACAAAGTCTTACCATAAATATTATCTACCTAATAGAGACTCCTCAACGTACAATGTAATTTAACGAGATGGCTCACATTGCGCAATTTCCTGCTGCAGTACACCGTATGCGACATCAGTCTAGCACTAAATTAATTCTAAACCATTAAAGAGATTCATCACGAGCGATTTTATTACCACAAGTTATCTCGTTTATTTGTCACTCTAGGCAAGAAAATATTAGATTTATGATTTGTACCTGAGTTAATGTATTATAGGTTCATTCCTGGTCTTCACCTTCCCCTTAGAAAAAGGCCAATCATTATGGAAATAAATCAATATGAATAGGTCTAACAGATGAAGAAATGCTCTCATTTCATGAAAGTTTTGGCTTTGTTATAGAGTAAACAACTATTTATCTATACTAATAATAAAGCCGAGGAGTTTGTTTGTTTGAACGTGGTAATCTCTGTAACTACCAGTCGGATTAAAAAAAAATTGCTATTCGTAGCCTAATTTTTGAAGGATAAAGGCACTTAGGAGCCGAGGAAAAAGAAAAAGTCAAAAAAAAAAACGCTAAGTGAAAACGAAGTAATAGCGCGGATCGGCGAGGGAGTTTTATAAAAATGTAGCACACTGTTATTTTACTTACGACTTACTTTTATACTTCTCAACAAAGCTTATGTAGATAAAAAAATATAATTCTTTACATTAAGGACAAGCTTCGGTGAAGCCTCGGCCATCTTAAAGGCAGAACGCTTAATCCTTCGAAGCACACAACACGGGAATCTTTTACTACAGCAATAAACACATGCCATACGAACGAATACCAAGTTATATTCCAGCCAATATAAACTCAAGGTCGTTACCGCCTGACACTCAATGATACGGAAAAAAATCTTTATTTCTAGAAGAATGGGTACAGTAAATCTTCTTAAAAACAAACAAATTAGGTCTTATGTAATGTGCACTTAGTGTCAAAGGAGTGCTTTGGCACTCGTACAGTCAGCATCAAAAGTCGATTAACACTTAAGTTTTTTTAATCTCGGTTATTGAGCAAAATATTAACCCTTCAGTTTTTTAAATCTCAGCTATTGAGCAAAATATTTGTTCAAAATCGCATTATACTTCTGCTGCAATTCCGAACAAATATTTTGCTCAATAACTGAGATTAAAAAAACTGAAGTGTTAATCGACTTTTGATGCTGACCGTACTAGGATTACCCTGTATCACGAATGCCATAAATAAAAACAACAAATCTCCTCCAGCTAATATCCACGTCCATCTGTACATATTTAGATGACTCACAAGTGCACAGGGGGGCCTCAGTCCCGACAGCACGCGGATTGGAGGCCTCAAGGCCACTCTACCACAGGATACAGCAATCGTCACCTTACTTATATACAATGGGATGAGGATCATCAAGCAATTTGACATGTCAAACTGACACCACTGCAGTAACTCTTAGAGTAAAATGTACCTACATGGTCTGGTAACAGGTTTGACCCAATAACCTACACATCTTCGAAAGTAAAATCAAAACATATATTAAGTATGAGGAGGTAAAATTGTTTTTTTGTCTTTAAGAGGTAATCCCGGAAGTTACTGAACCGATTTCAAAAATTCTTTATTTCATAAACAGCTAAATTATTTCTGAGTGATTTATGGTTTATGGTACCAATTTTACGAAACTCAAACTCAGCATTCAAGCATTTATCCTACTTCCTACTAATATAAATGTGAAAGTTTGTGAAGATGTCTGGATGTTTGTTAGTCAATCACGCGTAAACCGTTGAACAGATTTGGATGAAAATTGGCACACAGATAGACCATTTCCTGGATTAACATATAGAATACTCTTTGTCCCGATATTCCCACGGAATCGAAACTTACGCGGGTGAAACCGCGGGGCTCTGCTAGTTTCAAATAAACCAATAAAGGCTCGTACACACAGGCGCGACGCGACACGCGACACAAAGGCACCGCTCGTTGCGCGACTTGCGGTGCCTTTGTGTCGCGTGTCGCGTCGCGCCTGTGTGCACGAGTCTTAATACGGGTCGGTCAGTCAGAAAGTTATAGGTATAGTTGACTTCCATGCGGACAAAATCGCGGGCAGTAGTTAGTGTTCTATAAACCCAAAATAACTTCTCCTTTCAGCTTTTCGTAATCGTCCATCTTAATTAATCTAACGTAATTCCAATCCTTGGCTATCGTTTAAGTTTTATCAAACGGAAAATGTAATTACGGTTTTTGCACGATTTAGTTCCGACTTTATAATTAATCTATGCCCCTAGGGTCTCCAAGGTCCCACAGCCGTCCCGTTTACCCAATGAGAAGTTTTTTGGATGTACTTACCGGCAGTCAGGTAAATTTAAGATTTGCTATTTATTCAGAAGTCCAAAAGATCTCAGTTGCAATCCAGAGTTTGGATTTGTGTCCAATTGATGGCAATAGACTTGGGACACTATGTATAACACATATACATCTAGGGCCAGACGGAGAAGCTAGAGTTGCTGATCTAAAGGGTAAAGGATCTACATTCAAAAGGCCTTTATCAAAGATTATTTTACTGCCCCGCCTAGACACCGCATAAAAGAAGACGATTCTGGTATGTTGGGCGGTGTTAGGAAGAACAGAAGGTTCTTGGTGGGCGGAATGTTAACGCGCCTCACTACTAGATGGTGCTGCTAGTCTCGTTCATAACACTAAGCATCATCGCGAGTGAGACATTTTTTATTAATGTACCTACATTATTTGTTTTAATTAGTCTTGAATACACCGTTACTTGCTATCCGTGAATTTCATTAATCTATCCTGACAAACATCAGATTTTCGGTAAAAACCAGGCAAACATATGGTGTGGTTGGGACATATTACATGGGACGTCAACATAACAGACGGAATGTGGTTGTTACAGCACACTCTGCCCAACCGGTCGGGGAATACAGGCGTGATGTCATGTTATGTTCAAAAAGTTAAATTCCAAATGGAGATTGGGATGCATAAAGATGCCTCCTCGTGTAGCGCAGTTTGTACCGCCAGTTACTCAAGTGAACCGAGCGCTCGGCGCATCCTGGACAGTCACACCCAACACCTCATTTGACTGGCCAATTCTTTCCTTGCGGTGGTAAGGCTAACGCCCGCCTGGTTTGCGACCACCCTCCCACTGGAGTCCGGCGTCAAGCAGCCTGCTGTGTTTCGTCGATACGTGGGGGTTCCAGTGCCTTATGCATCTACTGGGCACGCTCATTCCATCATAGACCTCATCCATCGCTTTCCGTCAGGCGTGATCGAGGTCAAGAGCGGCCCATTCAGCAATAAGAAAAAAAAAAAGATGACGTTTAACGCCAGGCTAAAATTAAAACAAATGAATTTTCACTTCAGTAGCTCAAACAAGTAGGTTTTGCTGCGTGAAATCAGTGAGCAAAATGCGATTTTGCTCACTGAGTGAGACAAAGTAACTTTTTAATTTTTTTTTTATTCTACTTTGGGTTAATCATACAATTCGAAACATTCACACTCTATCTCTTTCCCGCCATTAGAAAGAGAGAGAGACAAAGACCAGCCCTTTCGAAGTTCGGATTTTGAATTCGACCTCAAAGACAAACACGTTCGGAATTTCGTACTGAATAAAGAAATTTTGCAAAAAGAAAATTATGTCTTTTAATGTAATTTATTGAATTTTTAACTTATTGTTGTATTTAAACGAAAATAAGTATTTACTGCAAATAAAACTGATATTTAACTTGTAAATATTTATTTCAAGTTTCAATAAATGTTAGGTAGGTACATAATATATTTTGAATAATAAAATATCATGGGTGCTATTTCCGAACACGCCTTAATTTAAATAAAAGACCGGGAATAAAATTTCGTGACTGGCGTACAGAGTTGAATAAGTTAAAAAATATTAAAATAATCGTAAAATATGAGTAAAACTAGCGACGAGAACAGTATTTTAACACCGGAAGAGTTAAAACAACAAGTTATTAATGCAGAATTAAGTTTCCTACCTGAGAAGTCTCGCGAGAAATATCTGAAAGCATACCATGTCTTCAATGAATGGAAACTTACAAAGGGTGCAAGCAGTTTTTCGGAGACGGTGTTGCTATCTTATTTTTTAGATTTTATAGAATTGGTATCTACCTACCTACAATGTTAATTATTTTGATTCACAATAAATAGTTATTTCAATCTATTCCTGTTTATTATTTTATCTCCTAAAGTGTTCTCGCTGCTGAAGTGAAAAGTTATGTGTGTTACACGAGAGCAAAGTTTCTTTGCATCTCGTGCCTTTGAATCCCTCGCCACACTCAGGATTCAAAATCAGCACTCGCTACGCTCGTGATTCAATCGTTGAATCCTTCGCTTGCTCAGGATTCAAAATCAGCACTCGCAGCAAAAAACTACTTTGCTCTCTTGTTGCACAATAGTTATTTGTGCAACAAGAGAGCAAAGTAGTTTTTTTTTTTGATTGAATCACGAGCGTAGCGAGTGATTCTAAAGTTGAATCCTGAGTGTGGCGAGGGATTCAAAGGCACGAGATGCAAAAAAGCTTTGCTCTCGTGTAACACACATAACTTTTCACTTCAGCAGCGAGAACACTTTAGGAGATAAAATAATAAACAGGAATAGATTGAAATAACTATTTATTGTGAATCAAAATAATTAACATTGTAGGTAGATACCAATTCTATAAAATCTAAAAAAAAATAAGATAGCAACACCGTCTCCGAAGAACTGCTTGCGCCCTTTGTAAGTCTCCATTCATTGAAGACATGGTATGCTTTCAGATATTTCTCGCGAGACTTCTCAGGTAGGAAACTTAATTCTGCATTAATAACTTGTTGTTTTTGTTCTCGTCGCTAGTTTCACTCATATTTTACGATTATTTTAATATTTTTTAACTTATTCAACTCTGTACGCCAGTCACGAAATTTTATTCCCGCTCTTTTATTTAAATTAAGGCGTGTTCGGAAATAGCACCCATGATATTTTATTATTCAAAATATATTACGTAAGTACCTAACATTTATTGAAACTAGCAGTAAATATTTACAATTTAAATATCAGTTTTATTTGCAGTAAATACTTATTTTCGTTTAAATAAAACAATAAGTTAAAAATTCAATAAATTACATTAAAAGACATAATTTTCTTTTTGCAAAATTTCTTTAGTTAGTACGAAATTCCGAACGTGTTTGTCTTTGAGGTCGAATTCAAAATCCGAACTTCGAAAGGGCTGGTCTTTGTCTCTCTCTCTTTCTAATGGCGGGAAAGAGATAGAGTGTGAATGTTTCGAATTGTATGATTAACCCAAAGTAGAATAAAAAAAAAAATTAAAAAGTTACTTTGTCTCACTCAGTGAGCAAAATCGCATTTTGCTCACTGATTTCTCGCAGCAAAACCTACTTGTTTGAGCTACTGAAGTGAAAATAACTATTATTTGCGTGTTCTATACAAAGTAAGAAACACACACAAACAGCTTTTGAACTTCGAAATGAGACTTGGTGCAAGAAAGCAAGAACTGGGTTGTGTCAACAGCAACCTGAATGTTCGCACAAAAGTAGGTCGGGCTTAACTTGTTAATGAGTGGGCTGCACTCGCCCGATATATAAGCTAGGCTTTTAAAACTTTAAATGTAAAGCTGCGGTAAGGTTCTATTTTCAGCCACAATTAATTTTATTATGGGAACGGATTTTATTATGGTCGGAGAATCCTCCCTTTTCTATGGAGGATGAGTGAACTTTACACCCTTTTCCTCATACCTGTATAAAGGAGCACGCATATTAACATACATTAGATATAATAATTAACATTTCAAGGATTTATGGGAATAAACCCACTCAAACAAAGTAATCGGATCTCGTAAATATGAGGTAATGAGATAGATTTCATTGCCAATACAGGTTAAAATTTTTAGAATTTAATTCTAATATATCCGGTAGCAGCCTGAGCATTGGGATTGGAATCGTACCCGAGTAATAGCGATAGGTTCGCCTCCTATTTGCTCAGACTTAACTCTGTGATTGCAGACTGAGAGCTCACAACAGAAAATCCACACGTCCTATCGATTCAACGTAATCCTTTGCAGGTCGAAATACAAATACGAAATGTATTACTGTATATTATGTATGTAGGTAGTACATATGTATTTCGTATCAGGAGCACGTTTTTCCAAATGTCTCATATTCTGGGGCTCACTCACTCAATCCCAAGGTTGTATCGTAGAAAACCAACTCGAACTAATTGGATCTCCGAAACATAGAGCCGCATTCCCTTGAATTTTAGTTACCTACATATCGATCATCAATTCTGTTATCAGTCCCCAGCCATCATCAATCCCCTGGCGCGACCTCGTTACGATAGAAGCGATCGTGATTCGAGCAAAAGCATTGAGTAGAACGTAGAACTCGGCCCATTTACCCCGGCAAGTTATCCCTGGTACATTAGGCCGCACAGTTTCCGTGGAGAAAAACCAGAAAAAGCTAGCCTCTTTTTTAACGGCTTTTTAATACGCTTTTATTAGCTTCTTGTAACTAACAAACAATGTAATAAAATCTTAGAAGTCAATTTTAACCTATTTCTAATTGTCGTATCGAAATGAAACTTTGTATGTATATGTAGTTCGGATGACAAAACTATAATTTGATATCTTGGAGCTGATCTGATGATGGAGCTAGGAGGTGGATAGTGGAACTCTTCAGTGGCTAAGCTCTGTGGTGGTAGACCCCTCGAGTTTGGGCTCATATGATTTTGATTTGTTCTAACGAGTTCAATATATTGGCTTGTTAACGAGGGTCTGGTGATGGAGCCAGGAGATGGATAGTGGAACTCTTTAGCGACTACTAGTAAACCGCTCGAGTTTGAGTTTGTTTGACTAAAACGTATTTTTTTGTTTTTTAAACTACATATTTTATTACAAGTATTATTAGTTATATTAGAATATATATTCTGTTGAAACTCCGTACTACGCTAGGCCAGCTCAAGTTCGAAGTGTTCCAGCGACGTGCAGTCGACTGTACCTAATAGTTATTTAGGTCGGCACGTTGGCCAGGGGAATGACAGAAACGTGGCGAATGGTCCCCCATTAATTAAACTATGTCTGTTGGCGCCCCCCTGTTTGGATAAATTAATGAACTAGTTTCTTTGGTAAGGTGTCTTGACGTATATTCCCTGGAGAGATGAGAGATTTAAATTAGACGTTTACAGTTTCATTATTTTAACAATTTATTTTTCTTTGATCATGTTTTAATTTAATTTTTGTATGTTCTGTTAACGTTAAAAATTACAAAAACAACGTTTCGTAATTGAAGATTGAGAGAGTTTAAAGGCCTCCGCAGACAGGCGCGACGCGACGGTGCGCCTCGATTCTGGTAGAACAATAAAATGAAGTTTTCATAGAATTTTTTCTACGGTTTGTGGGGTCCTTATTCCACTAGAAGGTTCGGTTCTCCAAGGTGTGTTCATGTCTTTGTGACCTTTCCCAACAAAATTACCAAGATGTCGAGACTAATAAATACGTCATCAACCGTCGCTCAATGTTAACTTTGAGCAAATAATGGAATGTCTCATTTGTCTATACTTAAGTCCCATAAGCTACGCCATAAGCTTACGGGACTCTTATTCAACAACGACAATTAATGAGTTATAGCCTATAACTCATTATCACACTAATATTATTAAGGCGAAAGTTTGTGTGTGTGTTTATATGTTTCTTACTTCTTCACGCTCAAACTGCTGGACCAATTTTGATAAAATTTGGTATGGAGGTAGCTCACACCCTGAATTAACATATAGGCTACTTTTTATCCCGGTATTCCCCCAGGATCGAAACTTATGCGGGTGAAACCGAGGGGCGCAGCTAGTCATTCATAACTTGTAAAAGGTGTGTCATCGAAATTATGTCCTTAATAAATTAAATAGCGTTAAAGAATTGAAGAATTGCCAATCTTCAGTGGCAGTGGACAGGGTACATGACTCGCAGAACAGATGGTCGATGGGGCCGAAAAGTTCTGAAGTGGCGATAGAACAATGGAGTGTTTAATAAAAATATGTTATAACGACGATACTGCTGATCTTTAGCAAAGCGGACGATAAGATACAGGAAGAAAAAAATAAAAGCTTTGTTTAAATAATTTTATTCATGGAAACATTATCTCTTTAGGGTCGTTGTTGGTCACGGATATCTATTTTATTATCAGAGGCAAATTGTTGTAATATAGATAGAGGATGTTACCTCTGCTTGGCACATAACAATCATCAAAGGTATTTTAAACAACAAATTATTTTGTTTTTTTTTATCTGCGTCGTTTACTATAAACAAAACACTCTGTCCCTTTTATTAATAAACGCTGAGTAATGTAACAACAAGTATTAACTTCAGAGATTAACCATAGGTACATTTTTTGAGCATTAACGCTCGTCCGAAGTCCGAATACTGCACACTGTTAGCTCTCACTAGGACTCTTACCTACCTATGTAAACCCTACTATAAAAATAGGTAGATAGGCACTGTCAGTTCACTTAATCAATTATTATTTCCTTCCTAGAAGCACAACTATTCACAAAGCTCTGTATTATCAGAAATGGAAATTCAAGACAAAAATGGTTTTTTTTTTTTTTTATTTGAAATGGGCTTGCTCTTGACTCTAGTCTAGGTCAGAGATGACAGAGACAAAGTCTAAAGGTTTGTTAAAAATCTACCATGTAGTGTAGTGTGTGTAGGTAGTAACAGATGGCGCTACTGGTCTGTACCTACAGACCAGTAGCGCCATCTGTCAGCGACCAAACGTAATAAACTATCGCTACCTAGCGATAGTTTATTACGTTTGAAGGAAAACCCGGCTTTCAGCTATCACTATCATAAATAAAATTGCTGAAACATGATTTACATAACTGTCTAGACCTGCCTTTTGACTGTACTGTGTACATAGGGAAGAATAAAACCTATGTATAACGATTACTGAAAGAAAACGTACAAGCAGATGCTTTCTGCATAGGTATTCATAACTATTCGACAGTTCGTCGAATCGAAAATGACACATTTTTATTTACTAATTCGGAAGATTGGTGACAATACTTGCGGGTTTCGAATTTGAGAACAGCCTTTAGAGGACTCTTATGATAACATTGATTGATGTCTAAACCGGCACGGAAGCGTATCGAACGGTTGTGAATAGCTATGCTGGTGACTTGTTGCAGTTTATAGGCGAGTGTTCTATTTTACATGCTGAATGCAATAATGAGTCATGTCATGTGGATTTATAAATAGACCGATGTCTCATGTCACGCCTGTAATCCTATGAGGGATAAGTGGATCAGCGGTACTTGACTTAGTAAAATACTCATTTATTCACAACAAAAAGGCTCGTTTTATATCTATGTCAATTAACAAGAATGACGTTAGTAAAAATTATCTCCTTTATAAAAACTTTCAGGTCATTAAGCTGTAAGCATATTATGATATTCACTAAAATGAATACAGCGAGTATCAGAAAGTTGTGGACATACAGGGTGGCAGCAGTTCACGATTCTGAACTTGTGATGAAATTTTTATCGATTATTAAAAAAACTGCTGTTCCATAGAAAACTGCAATACCTACAGCTACACGGTCGAAATGTATGGAGCAGCTTTTTTGGATGAATGGTAACAAGTTGCGCGTCGACGTTGCTAAACTTCAAACCCGAGTAGGTTTGGACCAAAATGTATGGGAAAGCTGAAAGTTGTTCAGTTTGATGATCTGTACCACATCCTTAAATTTGACCACACCTTTCCAATACACGTTGTATAAAAACTTTCAGATCATTAAACTGCAAGAATAAGATATTCATCAGAATGTATATCAGTCGTTATTGCCGGTGGCTGAATGGATGTTTGGTTGTTACACAACCGTATGCAAATGATATGACTAGTAATAAACCCTGCCAGAGTATTGGACGGAGTTCTGGGAGCCTAAAAAGGCCATTTTGGCAGAATCATGAAAGGATAACATTATGAATCCTAATATGGCGAAGATAGTCTGTGTTTTTCTTTTCTTCGCTGCACTACGTAGGTATAATCAAAGAGATTGGGATTGGATTTGGATTGGACTGATTGGTATTTTAGCACAGACAAAAAAAATAACTGAAAAATCCTTCACCAATGGGATTTGATACGATTAACTCAATAGTTAACTGTCCATTATGACTCATAATGTTATCCTTTTATGATTCGCCAATGTGGCCTTCTTAGGCCCCCTGATGGGAGTCCTGCTGATACCTGACAGATCATTTAACTTGGGCTGGATTGCGAGCGGAATGATGTTGGAGTTTATCCCAAATATGGAATTAATAGTTTTTAATGAGGGAGTTGTTTTTATGGAACAAAAAATAAATAATTAATTATTTATAGATAGAGATAGTGAACTCTTTATGTTTATACCATAAAAATTACAGATATAAGCGTAAAAATTTTACAAAGGGTGACACAATCGGGTCTTAATATATCGCTATAAGCGATCAAGACAACTTGCAAAAATACACAGCATTGCAAACATTTTCATATTAAAGAAAGAATATACTTTCGGGCATTTTCTATGAACCATACGCATAGGTACTACAGGTGGGCTGCACCGTACTTTTTTAAATAAAAATGCGTATAATCAATCACTAATCAATTTGCTTCTTTGCGTAACCTACAGACATAAGGTGACCCGATGACGGGACTTTCTTTTCATCTTTCGACACAACTCTATCTGATACTTAGAAGTATATTTTTATAAAACCAGTCTATGTTATTTTTAAATAGCTTAGACGCAGTAACCAGTAACACTATACTGTAGTCACGACTTCTACTATTTTGATGGCAACATTGTTAAAAGTTTTGGTTCGATAATGAGGACTTATAGGTGAGTACCTACTGCACCCTAACAGACCAAACCATTACTTCTATATTCGAAAAATATGTCTGCTCAGCAACTAAATGTTGTTGAACTGAAAGCCATTGGTACCGTTAGTGTGACACGCAATTACCCCGCTGATTACAATAGTGGTTATATTAACTTTATTATGAGTAGTAAAGGGAATATGCATGATTTTTTTTTATTTAAAAAATTAATCCATGTAATAAACAGTTTAGTAAAACTGTTTTTCGGATAACTATGAAATTAAAAAAGATATGAGCCATCGAAGATTTGTTTCTATCTCTTTCTCGCAAAACGAAATTTAACACGGAGTTTATATGGCCGTAGTGACATGTGACGTCACAGTCTATGTCGGATCTCTCTGTCTAATTGGTGTGTAATCAATAGTTTTAAATGCTCATATCGGCCGTGTTTCTTGGCCGATTTTAATTTTAATTTCACTTTTTGTCATCTCTACTACGGTATTTTCATATTTTGTTAATAAATGCCATGAAAAAAATTCATGCATATTCCCTATTGATGCATTACGTTCTAGTTACCACATTACGAGTGCACGTGAGCTGGACACGAGTACTGCCTAACCACTCAGTGTCGTTATCGCAAACTATTGAAAACGTGAGTGTGTCGTGTGTATTTACTCATTATAATAAATCTCGTGCTGCTCTTAAAAGTCATGCAAAAAAGTATTGTTGGGTTTTCCTGTAAGGAAGTTTTCCGATGTGGAAAGTTATTAAATTTGCTAAATAAAAAATGCCGAGTAAACAGCCTCGCCTGAACAGCTGACTGTGTTATCCTTATAACGCGTGTCTCTGTCTAGTTAGATAGGCGTTTTTTGGATATAAGCAGTTTAAATAAACTGTTTCTGACAATCCTCATCATTAGCATTAACAAAATATAATAAGTTTCAACATTTTACTACCTGCAACAATTATTGGTACAGAACCTAGTCATCGATTGGATTTTCTTTTTTTTCTGCATTGCATTCGAATTAAGAGATAAATAACGTTTAGCGCTAGCGCTAAGTTATTTATAAATATCGCAAGCTCATCTATCATATACCTACTAATATTATAAAATTTGTATGTAGGGCGTAATCTTCAAACTACTGATCAGATTCCGAAAATATCAATACAAAATACACTATTGCCGAGTATCACAGGATATATGATAAATCTTATGTTAAAACAAGACATTTCACAGGGACGAAGACGCGGGCAGAAGCTACAAAAATATAAACAACATGCCATAGATCAAAGTACAGACTACAGACAGTGAGACTCCTTACATAACACTACGTGGTCCAGTCACGCGCACTCGCGGTTTACTAGCGTGACACGTGCTACATTATACCGAGTAATAACATTAAGGCAACCGCGGACAAGCGCAACGCGACGGTGCGACGCGATTCTGGTAGAACAAATTAATTCCATAAATTTTTAATAGAAAATGTTCTAATAAAGTCGCGTCGCACCTGTCTACGGGAGCCTTTAGAGTTGGTTCGCACTACGGTGCAACAAATTAGTGGTTTGTCGAGTCTGCCGGAATTAAAGTTATTGTTGTACCTGATTGGGTCGTACACGGGTTTGCACTAAGCTTTTTAGCTGTGGTCGCAGTTTTCAGGTTGTTTGTGTTTATAGTCGGACTTTTAATTAGCTGCAGTAAAATGACAGCTTATGTATTACGTGTATGACTGAAATTGGCGTCGTTTTGTTTTTTCGCGGCCATCAACCAAATCTTGTTTTTCTAGTACAGAATAGTGTAACAAACGAAACTTATTTGACATGCATATATCTCTAAACCCAGTCCGAAATGAGTTATTAAGAAGTGTCATTTTCCTGCAGCTAATTAAAAGTCGGACTATAGTAGTGTAGTTACGGCAATGTTAAAATGTTGTTCTGGGATACCTGACACGTTTCAGATGATACTTTTAATGAATAGATTAAACCAGTACCTACAGGTGTTTGTACAACTGAATTTCCTGGGTATATTCGATTCAGATTTCAAAATACTTATAAAAAATCATGAATGCCACAAAAATGATAAAAGCAGCTCACAAAGCTCGGAAAACCTTTCATTTTTAAACAATTTTGGGTGTAAAGCCAAAGCTTTTCCGCCTTTAAAACTAATCCTAGCTATCTCTTAGTTATTGGTCTCTAAACAACAAACGCAACTGTAGCGTAAAGCTGAACCGTAAACTGTGAGATAATCCTTTACCCACCGACCCGAACATAATTTTCAGTTACACCGCAATGTGAAGTGACCTTTACATGTATCGTATCTGGTGGCTTGCCAAATGGCGGCGAGGCAGTGACCATTGTTATGCATCCAAACCACAGCACTGTTCGCTATAGATATTGGTTCTGTGGGCATAAGGTTCTGTTGTATATCGATATTGTTTTGTTTATTGTGGTTCTATTTACATATCCATAGGTCCTCAATGTGCAACAGATTTCGTGGGTGTTTGAGGCTTTCTTTTGTTTGGGGCAGTAGAAGACCCAAAATAGTAGATTATACAACAAGTGAATAAAAAGAGAATTTAGTTCGAGGTACGAAGTTGGATCCCGAGAGCAGCGAAGGATTCTAGAGTAGAAATACGAGCGTAGCGAGGGATTCTAGATTAGAATCGTGAGCGGAGCGAGGGATACAAGTACCGAGATAAATTTTTTATTCACGTGTTTTGTACTCTACTTTTTACCATTGACTGTGAGAAAATAAAAAGGAGCATGGTATTTACATTTTTTTTTTATTTGGAATAGAATAGCTCCATTCAGCCTCCCAGTACGTATACTTTCAGCAGCAGCGTTTTTTTTTTGTACGTAATTCGTGGTTGTTCCAAATTCAAAATGTCTTTATTCACTCAGTGAGTAAAAGAGAGTTTTATTCACTGTTATCGATGAATAAAATGCCCTTTTTCGAGTGGCAATGGTAAAATAGTAGATTATACAACAAGTGAATAAAAAGGGAATTTAGTTCGAGGTACGAAGTTGGATCCCGAGAGCAGCGAAGGATTCTAGAGTAGAATCACAAGCGTAGCGAGGGATTCTAGATTAGAATCCTGAGCGGAGCGAGGGATACAAGTACCGAGATAATTTTTTTATTCACATGTTGTGTACTCTACTTTTTACCATTGACTGCGAGAAAATAAAAAGGAGCATGGTGGTCTTTTAGCATAGAATATATGCTCCAAAGTGTCGACGGCTTCTTAGACTTGGTTAATTCATTGAAATAGTTAAGAAATATGCACTCAGAGAAGGAATTGGCGCCATTCGTGGTTTTCCAGTCGCAGAACAAATTGTATGTTTTCAGGTACAACTCCCGAGATTTTGGCGGCAACAAATCATCTACTATAACTGCTGCTTTAGAACGAAATGATTCCGGATTCAGTCTCTCATTTTCGATATCGGAAGAACTCATTTTATTATACTAATTACTTAAGTTAATAGATTTTCCAATAACACAAAACAACCACAATAACAGATAAAAAAGGACGTAACTAAATTGCCGGGTTTTTTTTTTAATTTGGAATAGAATAGCTCCATTCAGCCTCCCAGTACGTACTTTCAGCAGCAGCGTTTTTTTTTTGTACGTAATTCGTGTTTGTTCCAAATTCAAAATGTCTTTATTCACTCAGTGAGTAAAAGAGAGTTTTATTCACTGTTATCGATGAATAAAATGCCCTTTTTCGAGTGGCAATGGTAAAAATATATATATATCCCTATCTTACGACTATACAGGATTATTGGTAAAACATTAACAACCTCTTAAGTATGAACAACTTTTACTATGGGACTACCCGAAATTGCGAAAAAAAATCAGCTGTTCCCGACATTTATGTTAGTATAACTCGTCAAAATGTGGGGAACAGCTGATTTTTTATCGCGATTTCAGGTTTGGCCCCATAGTAAAAGTTGTTCATAATGATGAGTACAATGACCTCTTAAGAGGTTGTTAATGTTGTTTACCAATAACCCTGTATAATATTACACCTTTAAATATAATCGTGGCAATAGCTTTTTCAGATTCGCGGAAAATGGTAAGTAAAAAAAAATTGGGGGACTCTAGAATAAAAAAAATGTTCTCAAAGTGGGCGGTGGGCCAAATAAGGTTGAGAACCTATGATATAGACCTACTCGGAATGACGTCATAGTCACGAAAATGAAAGACAATCTATAGTTCCAATTTGTTGTTTTTGAAGTGAAAACTTTTGCGCGAGGCGCGTCGAGCGATTTTTGGTAGGGGAAAATCAGGGTTCGCATCACCGACATGTTGTAATAGCAGTAAGTATTATGTTAGCTATAAGGGTGACGTGATGCAAACCATTATTTTTTCATAGTTTTAAGTTTTCAATGAGGGTTTTCTGAAATGACGTTCGCCAGGTGGCAGCACTGACACGTCAGGTCCAGTCATCTGTCAAAGAGCCTATATTTTCTTTAGTCATGACTGAATGATGAACGAATGAATGAATCGAATGATGAACGTCATCATATATTTTATATTGGAAGACCTCTTGTCACAGTGGTGCCAACTGGTGTCGTAAATTTTCACGAAAACCCTCATTCTGTTGGCAGTCCCCAAGACTGCCTGTTGATATGTTTTTTTTTAATTAACGTACCGCTCAGTGACACACTGTGACTACGATTGTTTTTACTTTAGGTAATATTTTGGAATCATATAGCAGTTTCATAGTTGTTTTTTCACCATCAGGTGATATTGATATTTAATCCCAACTTTTTTACAATAAAATATCGTACCTACTGATCAATCGCCTATGAACGAAGCTAAAGGCGGATACAGACATTGCGACTATTACGAATCATGCGATAAGCGTCGTGTGCTGCGAATGCCTCGCAATGTCTATATCCGCCTTTAAAGGAGGTTTTTCAAAAGTTCATTAATTAAAATAGGAAATAGCTTATACTTCCTTAAGCCACATCGAATGTCCTACGGGTATACTTATCAGTCGACCTATTATATAAATTCTTATCGTGAAACTTTAGTAAAGTGACAGCTGTCAATAGTGTCAATTCTTAGCACTATTCCAAGCATCAAGTGGAATGACAGCTCACTTTACCTAATTTTTCGGGATGAGACTTTTACAGAATACACAGACTGTTGTTGAGCTTTGGTTTTGATTAGTTGACCAAAATAAAAACAGCCGGTTTTATATTGCTTGACATAATTAACATGACAAAATTAACGTGTCACGGCAATTTAATAATACCTAACGAATTTATCAGCCCACATGACAAACTTAATTATGAGTTCAAAAATATTTCTATATTCACGTCAAACTAGAGTGTGACACTATTCAGTTGGGGTGACCTCACGATGTTTTAATGAGGTTTTCTTTTTGAGTATTAAAAAAAAACATAGTTTCCAAGAACTCTGTAGACGGCGTTGAACTGACTACGTTACTAGGTACCAAAGCCAAAACGAAGTTAACTAATTACTTCGTAGTTAATTAATTAATTAGGTACTTTTTTATGTACAGACGCCAGCACATCAAGCTACTACAATCTGTCAAAATTATTTAATAGATTTGACAGTTTTTAGTAGCTTGATGTGCTGGCGTCTGTACGTTTCGTTTTACGTTCTCAAAATTACATCCAAGTGAAATATTCAAAAAATGATGTGACATTCTGTTACTAGCAATAACTTACCAAGTTCAGCGCCATCTATCCAGCGACTAGGGAAGAGTTTAATTTTTTTTTTAATTCCGCATTACATGTCAATGCCTCTATTTGAGGGTATTGTTTTTAAAACGGTCAAAGTAGGTAGGTAGGTGTCCTTATTAGAGGTAAGTACAGAGTAGATAATTATTCTAAAATTTTGTAGCACATCATTCAAACAAAGCTATAGATTTCTATCTTCAGTCCCAAACATATACAGATGCCAAGCACATCAAGCTACCCGAAACTGTCAAATTTTCCCACTCAACTTTGAACCTTATGCTTTAGCGATAAAGTTGAAAATCTATTAGAGAAATTTGACAGATTGTAGTAGCTTGTTGTGCTGGCGTCTGTACATGTCATGTGCGGAGCATGAGGTCCAGGGTTCGATTTCCAGGTCAGACAATCTGTCATTCAGTTTTTTCATCAGGAATTTCTCAGTACTTAGCAACCCATAGTCTGCATTTGGGCCCGATTGATGACAATAGGCTCGTCCCCTTATTACATTACACTTCTGTGGGGGACTGTCTTATGTCATCTTACGTACAGACGCCAGCATGTCAAGCTACATTCAAACTTTTTAGCGGCTCGGAATATGAGGCAAGTCGCTGCCAGTAACAAATTCACTTGTCAGCGGGGGTGAGGGCTTCAGAGCCGTCAAAAGTTTGAATAGAGCTGTACCTACCTATATGCGATCGATATATATGTCGTAGGTTTTTCATAAAATTAGGTTTTTGATGAAAAACCTAGGTTTTTGATGAAAAACCGGAAGATGACACATTTTAAACTCAATTTCATCATAAACCTCTAACAATCCAGATTTTTGATCAAAAACCTGAACTAGTTTGGCTTTATGATAAAACGAGCGCGCAGTATTATTTCTAACGACGTCAGGTCGACGGAGCCCCACTGCGCGGGGCTCCTATTTCTGTCTTCAGGGTTTAAGGAACCTAACTAAACCGAACCTCGGGGTGCCCCTGACGTCGACCGTCTTCTTCTGGTTCAAAAGCACAAAAATAGACAAAATCACGTTTTTAACCGTTTCGTTTTTCGCCGTTTCACACACACATCACACATATTATTTTTTAAATGTAGGTATGTAATTTCATAACAAATAAATCATTGTTTATTGTTTCTTAATTGTTTTATTTATTTAAAGAAATAGCAACCAACATTGTTTTTATCATAAAACTAATACAGTCTAGGTTTTTGATAAAAAAACTGGATTTTCTCAGGTTTATGATAACATAAAGTAATAATTTTGTCTTCTTCCGGTTCTTGATCAATAGCCTAGGTTTTTGATCAAAAACCTAATTTTATGAAAAACCTACGACATATATATCTCACAGTAGGTACGTACCTATGAAAGAAGAAGTTATTATGCAGCGCCGACCCCTAATTAAGATAAGGTCAAAATAATAAGCAAGGATGATGGCAAAGCTACTTTTACTAATGTAATTTCTAACTATTGTTGTAATCAGTGCTCCCAAAGTAGGTAGACACTCATACACAACCTCGTTACTGTGATCCTTAACGAGTTTGTTTGTACCATTACCATTATATTTACTACAACTGAACAGCTAAAGTTAAGTGTAGGTACTGAGACAAATAGAAGTTCAAACGTCTAAATCTAAGCCGCTGTTATGAATGCTTACAAACACTGCCCTCTATCATACAAGTGTATAATACAGGTCAGTGCTTACAAAGGATTTACTTCCAGAATTTTCATAAATATTTATGAACTACATAGAAATAAATAACATCTCTTTTGATTCTACATAGAGTGATCTTGACACATTTACTGATCTTAATTCACTGATGAATCACATACAGTTGTTATTCTAACTTTTTAATAATTTTATTTCTCCAAAAAAACTGGAACAAACATCTCTGAATTATGAAAATATTGTGAAACACTCTGTTTTTAATTACTCAGGAATCAACTGTAGGCTACACAAACATTGATTGATCATTCATACATAGATATTTATTGGATTGTTTTATTTTTTGTTTCTATTTGCTGTACTCCGGCCGTTTTTAACGTGTACGTTTTTTGTATGGAGGTACTATTATATTGTTACAAAAATATTATTTAAATGAATATCCATGGAATTTCTTGTCCGTTCTTCCATAGGTACCTGCCACACTTTGGGAAGGGCAACTAGCTTCACATTTCTGACTAACTGATTCCTTGACAATTCAAAACGACTCTCTCAGTTCATACACTTAAGGCTCCTGCAAACAGGCGTGACGCGCGACGCGAATCGCACGCGGCACAAAGGCACCGCTCGTTGCTCGTTGCGCGACTTGAGGTGCCTTTGCATCGCGCGCGATTTTATTGCGTGTCGCGCCTGTTTGAAGGAGCCTTTAACCCTATTGAATGATTATTTCATGAAATCATTACATTTGAGGCCTCAAGGAATTGTATTCGTTGTATTGCTGATTCTAATGATTATAATTCTAGTATAAAGTCATATTTGTTACGGTCACGAATATTATTTTAATCAACATACAGCCTGACACTGACCAGCAAATTGCAAAAAACGTAAGTATATTTGAATTTCGCGGGCTAACACTCTAATAACTCTTAAATCTAAAATTCAGCAAGTATATTATAAGCAAACAGATATGTTTGGCCTACATAGTACTGACTCATTCGAGAGTTCGTTCATTTTAAACAAATTCAAGGAAATCTTATTTTTATCGGAAACATTGGTTTACCGAACTTTATAATATATTCCTGAATTTCATGAACACGACTTCTTAATAAAAATTAATCTTGTTTTCCTGTAACCTCATTTCTGAAAAACCTGTAAATTAGTCATAATACGTAAATTTACATCGTATTTATATCAGAGTGGTACCTAACATTAGCATAATCGCCTATAATGTTTCCACTGCTGGCTGGCGCGCAGACCTCCTCTCTGTGAAAGGGATCGCGAACGACGCGGGCCTAGTGCGATTTGGTAGATGTCACATGTCTTGAATTTTTGTATCTAGAACAAGCCGGTTTCCTCACGATGTTTTTCTTAACAGCATGTCGATTCTGTAAAAATCTCACCGTGAATACTTGCGTGGAGTGAGCTGTCAGTGTCATCCCACTGATGCTAGGGATTGACCATGCAAACATTTACAATCATAAAAGAGATTTTAATAATATTTTTTAATGCTAATCCTATTGATATTTTTATATAATTCAAAGCTAGTATTTTAGTGATCAAAACTTTCGCCAGCGCCTAACGCGCTTGCGCGGCGTGAAATATGGCTCATTCCGAATTAAGTCATCATCGCTCACATGAATAATTTGCTTTCCGATTTAGATAAATGACCACTATGGCAGCTGAGAGTCAGTAATATACCTATTCACTTGAATAGTTACTCATGGTTGGATTATAGTATTTATTTGTGTATACACCACGAATTTCCTCTTCTTTGGTAAGGTGGCGACAGTAGCCAGAAGCACAATTTCGAAAATGCCACGTTAGTTTAAAGATCCGTGATAATTATTAATTTAGGGCATGGTCGGTAGTCGGCGTTATCGCAAGATGGCACATGCCATGACTTCATATATGTCGATTCACGGGACATCGTTATCGCGTTCACGTTAATTCAGAAAAGGGCCCTAATTGACTATGACCACTTAATGATTCATTACTTCGAAACCACGTCAATTCCTTAATAACCTAATCACTACATCTGCTATTAACGTATTCTCTATGACACAATGACCGAAACCGGTTTGAACTGTCAAAATACCACGCTTGACAACCGTACGGCGTGGTAAGATTATGCGGGGAATAATAGATAAATACCATACAGCAGAATTGGGGTCAAGGTGTAAGCACGCTGTAGTCGATTACAGTGCAATTCTGAATGTACCATATATCACTCCACTCGAATCTCGTAACCATGGCAACACCACCTCGGCGTCAACACCTCCACCAGCCGCGTTTTGATTGGCGAATACCTCGTCTTTTTCTACTTTAGAGTTACACATTTTGAAAATCGCTCAACGAAAACTTTGCTTAATCTGCCCCTTGGCAGACTCTAAGGCAGGGTCGCCATGAAATGTTGGGGGTTCAAGGGTCGTTAGAATTAGACAACCAGCTTGATAGAATGTACTTTAATGAATATCTAGTGAATTTATGTTACAATGCGCATTGATGTAAACTGCTTACTTATATTCTAAAGGAGTGTACTTACTACGTTATGCACTATTAGGGACCATACATACACTTCAGGGTTGACACCAACCACTTCTTCATTTAAGGGTTACTTGAGGTGCAGTGCAAACACGGGCGCGCGATGAGCGATAAAATATTTGCACTTATTTGACGTTGGTATTGCATTTTCCTAATGTTCTTATACATGACGCCTTACAAGTTAAATATGTAAAAACAAATATCTAATGTGATAATGAGTGACTAACGCGCAAGCGCGGCGTGATCTTATCACTTCACCTTCACTCCACCCGATTCACGACATTAAATGTCGTGAATCGGGTGAAGTGAAGGTGAAGTGATCACGCAATCTGCAATGTGCTAATGACAGTGATTAACGCGCAAGCGCGGCGTGATCTTATCACTTCACCTTCACTTCACCCGATTTACGACATTTAGTGTCGTGAATCGGGTGAAGTGATCACGCCACACAAACTACGTGGGATTACATTCTATGGTCCGTCAGCTAGGCATCCGTTAGCACTCGATGACTTGACACACTCGGTTATCTCTTCTAATTCAATAGATTTGGGTTAATAACAACGCTGAACATCGTCGCAGTCTTTACTAGACTCGATCTACAATTGCTCATAATAACCAAACAATGTCGATGCGTATTTTCATCAGTCTAGCTGTCATAAACGTGAATGTTTTAATTTTATTTACTGTTCGTGCGTGACGCGCTCGCGCCTCAGTCTATATAAGGACTTACTAGACTAGGGAAAAAATAAAAAAAAACAGGATTGAGATTCTGACTGCGCTTCTATTTTGCTATTTTATTGTAAGTAAAACCCCACAAAATATTAATGTTTTGACCACTAAAATACTAGCTTTGAATTATATAAAAATATCAATAGGATTAGGCTAAAAAAATATTATTAAAATCTCGATTATGTTTGTAAATGTATGCTTGGTCAATCCCTAGTATCTGGTAAGATAACACTGACAGTTCACTCCACGCTCACTTCACCTAAGTTTTCACGGTGAGATGGTTACAGAATCGCACTGCAGTTTTGAGTGCAGTGGTGATGAAATAATTTACACAAAGTAAGTCGCCTGTCTGAGTTCGTAAATTAAAAGCTTATACATATATATCCCGAGATTGGAATTACGCTTGATAAATTGGCCAACTGGCTGAGATATATTATCGCTACTACAGATCAAATTAAAGTGGGCGGTACAATAGTCTTACTAAACAGACAGAGGAAGAATCAATGATGAATTATAGTTAGGTATACTGTCACATATTTCCGTTGGGGATTTTAGCATTTTGAAACTTTACCATTTTATTTAGTTAAGGGGATTACAGGACCTAAACGCAAAAAACGCAAGTTTAAGAAGCAATAAAAGTATATGATCGACTACAGTAAACAAAATAAGAAAAATATATGGTAGGTATTCTTCAGGATATATGCTAGGTAGATAGTGTGTTGAAAACATAATACAACTAATTTGATACTATAGAAAAAAATCATGAAAATACCTCTAAAAACTTTCTTTTTACAATAAAACCATACTAATCTACATTCAATCATTCTGATTTTTTGTCAGATTATTCTACAAGCAACATACTAAAGCACTAGTGTTTTAATTTTTTAGTCAAAACAATAGATTTTTTGTAAATAGATAATTGCTTTATATTTGGCAATAAATAACCAGCGTTGTGTCATCGCGTTTCTCTTTCTTTTCTATGCAGTCCGACAGTGACCGCGCTTTAGGTCATGTAAGCCCCTTAAATCAACTCGGCGTGAACGCTAGGAGCCGAGTCAAAAGAAAAAAGTCAGAAAGAACGCTAAGTGAAAACGAAGTAATAGCGCGGCCAGGCGATGCGATGCGATGGAATAGGTCGGGGGAACAAGAAATTGCACGCGGACGATGTCACGGGCAGAAGCTAGTCGTTGAATAATATATTAATAACTTTGTGGGTGTTTGAATAGTATTAATTTATTAATAACTTTGTCGCACGTCGTAAATATGGCGATAGGATCAAAGGTGCAGGAAGCGTAAGATGTTTACTACATCCTAAACACATTGTTTGACTCAAGAAATTTAGTCATCTCTACATAAATCTTATAAATTAATAAAGCCACTTCTCGTATATATCCGTTCGATCATTTTGTTCTTTTAAATTGGTGAAATTTTCACCATCTGCATTAAGAAAAGTTATTCCGAAAGGTATTAAGTATACACATAAGTGTATAATACATGAATATTAATCTTACATATCTATACCCCATTCGCAATAAGATTAGACATTGAAATAAATCTTTTTTACAGTCCGTTCAACCGATTTTGACTTCTATTGCGTTGGTGGCATGACAAATGGCAGCTGCAATAAACAGTTGGTATTATAATCACGTTTTTGCTTTTAATGCCGTCCTTATGCCTACGGAATAGAAGTAAAAATCGGTTGAACGGACTGTAAAAAGTTTTGTTTGAATGTCTAATCTTATTGTAAATGGAGTATAATAATAATAAAGTCCTTAATTAAAATTTATAGGTAACTAGCTGCGCCCCGCGGTTTCACCCGCGTAAATGTCGATCCCATGGGAATATCGGGATAAAAAGTAGCCTATATGTTAATCCAGAGTTTCAGTTACCTCCATACAAAATTTTATCAAAATTGGTCCAGCCGTTTGAGCGTGAAGAAATAACAAACATACACACACACACACTCACAAACTTTCGCCTTTATAATATTAGTGTGATAAACAAATCTCGACGTTTTGTCAAGTCGTAAAAACTGTGCGAAGCAGGGGCGGGTCGCTAGTTTGAATATATTAAAACACCTTATTCTCTATGATACAATGAAAGAAACCACGCGAAATCAACGTGAGATAGGCGGGATTTTTTTTTGTTTCAGGATGGGAAATCATCAAATGACCCCTCCCGATATTGGCGGGATTGGCTAATGAATTGACGTGGTTTCGAAGTAAGGAATCGTTAAGTGGTCATAATGAATTAGAGCCCCTGTAGTCTCTACTTCTCATCACACAGTAGGTATTATCATCATCATCAGTTCAGCCGAAAGACGTCCACTGCTGGACATAGGCCTCCCCCAAGCACCTCCACTTCGACCGGTTCTGTGCTTCTCGCATCCAACGGGTTCCTACGGCCTTCACAAGGTCGTCGGACCACCTTGTGGGAGGCCTTCCAACGCTACGTCTGCCGGTACGCGGTCGCCACTCCAGAACCTTTCGGCCCCATCGGCCATCTGTTTAGTAGCTATAGCAAATACATGTTTGTTTATACAGTATCATCGGTTAAACGAGGAACGTCATTTAAGGGATTTAGTAATTAACGAAAATGAACTACTAAAAATGTCAGTCGAAAATCAACAACTTTTACTACGAGACTAACCAATAATCGCGCTTAAAAATCTGCAGTCTAATACATTTCATGTCCTTACTCGACAAAATTTAGGGAACAGCTGAAGTATTTTTTACATATTTTGGACTTGGTCCCATAGTAAAAGATGGTCACTTTCATAACTACAGCACTCCCTTAAAGTATCTCTCTCATTTAACCTAATACACTGTCATCATCACAGGTCGATCGCGGGGACATTTCATTATAGAAAAGTGATAAAATGATTCGTTATCAACAAAGGGTGTCTATGTTTAGCGTATAATCCGCAAGAAAAATGTATGGACGGTCCATCGAAGCATCCTCCTTAAGGGGGAAGCGCTAAGGTAGCCCGCGAAATTCAAATTTTCTTACGTTTTTTTGCAATTTTCTGGTCAGCATTAAGTTGTACGTTGATTAATATATGAATCGCGGTATGAATCGCGGCCGTAAGAAATATGTGTTTACAGAATTATAATCATTAAAGTCATCAACACAACTCTCGAAGACCACGTAAGTCCAAAGAATTAACTGTTTCATGAAATCATCATTCTTTAGACTTACGTGGTCTTAGAAAGTTGTGTTGATGACTTTAATGATTATAATTCTGTAAACACATATTTCTTACGGCCGCGATTCATATATTAATCAACGTACAACTTAATACTGACCAGCAAATTCCAAAAAACCTAAAAAAAAATTGAATTTCGCGGGCTACCCTGGCGCTTTCGCCTTAAACAAGTCCGTTGAAATGTAAACAAAGCAGTATCTATAATAAGTAAGTACCCATGGAGATTTGCCTAAAGTTTCCAACAGCGATTTTCCTGTAAAGCCAGGAAGTTTACGAGTGTGTGGCTTCTCTTGAACCGAGGTCGACTCTCGACCTCGCTGAACGCCTGAAGAGCTCATGAATAATGTCTTGAGTCCGAAATACGAGCGTGAGTAAAGCCGAGTAGAATCCTTCAACGTGAACTGTCACGTTCCATGAACTTATACAAGATCAAATAAAATGAACCGGCAGAACTTCACAGATGAGATCGATATCTTGTAAAATAAAAATACATAAGAAAGAAAGAAAGAAAGAAAATACGTTTATTTGCGGTAAACATGACGCAAAAAAGAACAAAACAAAAAAGAAACAATAAGAAAAGGTTGACATGCGTCACATCCACGCAAAACGGCTATCGCTCAGCATTATGCTGCGACCCTATGCAAGACAGAGCCCCAGCGCTGGTTTTCAGCGACAGCCGGCATAAGATCACAGGTTGGTACGTTTAAGTCCCATGTAATAAGAGGGGGTCTGTTGCTGTTGCCATCAGATACCAGGCTGCTACTGACAAATTCCAGATGGAAAAACACAGTAACACTTTGTCTGGCCCAGGAATCGAACCCAGACCTCACATTTTAAGTAACTACAGCTGATTACTGAGTCAACGGTCGCTGCCAGTGCAGCGTGAAATTATGAGTTTAGTTTTTTTATCTTCGTTAGATATCGACACGCCTCCCGTTTGTGAAGTTTTGCCGCTTAATTTATTTTGACGACTAGAATCAATTCTATTTGTTGTAATTTCTGACGTTCAAAAGTGCCTTTTATGTGCCTATTTGAAATAAATACTTTGACTTTGACTTTGACACAACATAACATCGCGGTTCACGCCTTGGTTAACCAAAGGGTTGGGCAGAGGTGTACCTGCCTATGCTTCACCTACATTTCGCCAATTATGTCTAAGTCCCATGTCCATCCCACAGGAGGCGAGCCGGGCAAATTGGCCTTTTAAAAAAAAACAACTTTTGTCACCTAAATTCTGTGCATTGTTGCTGTCCAATTTTATGGATAAACACATTACGATTATCAATTTATGGACAATCGCAATGTGTTTCCAGCACAGAGAGCCTGATAAAATCATTAAGTACTAAAAAATGTTTACGGCACCCACATGGAAGAACATTGATTTAGGTATTATTTTCCGGTAAACACGTGATCGTTTTCAGGCAAAGATGAGATGACTCTACCATCTAGGAATACGGAAAACAGTAAAATAATAAGTTTCTAAGAACGCCCGCAGTGTTAGTTAATAGGTACGTTTCTCATTATCACCACGTTCTGTTTGGCTCTCAACCAAAAGTGTGGACTGTGGACGGGAGCCGTAACAGTAACTCTGAATCACATTTGCAAGGATGCGTGTGCGTCGACGAACGCGTTTCACAAATGTTAATCATGTTCTTTGTTCAAATTATTCGCAATGTTATGAAACTATACGAGCTTTTTTAATGTTTTTAGTATGAACTTAAACGTCAATTCGTGTTATATTTTTGATTTCGTCTACGCGTGTGAGTAATGTTTATTAACGTTTTATGATTGTCTCTAATCAGCACCCTAATTCGACCGTAGCAATTAACATAGTCGTATGTGAAAAATAGCTACTTTAGGGTACGGCCGTTCAAAGTTTCAAATATATGTCAATGTACCTTAACCAAATTTGGTGTGACGTATAAATACTAATTACCTGACGTAGTAGTATATGCTTACGCGTATAAACTTATTCTAAGGCTTTTAATGCAATAAAATGAAAATCGCAAAAATGTAAATCCGACAATGTTAATTGCTACGGTCGAATTGTGTAACACACTTACAATCACAAAGTGAATCATTTCGATGGATATTGCTTATCCATTGCTATATATGTTTGAAAAATTTGTTTGCTCAACAACGTAAATAACGTACTGTCAAAATACGTACAATCTTGTTGTACTGTCAAAATAAAAGCCATTTCTACTGTTTGTGTGTTAAGCAATTACCCCGCTGTTCTAATCGGGGAGTCATAACAAAACGTCAAGTAGACTTTCAGGCATTCCACAGATTATTATAATCAGCTATGTGAATTAAGGTGCAGCGCAGACGACACACTTTTTGTGCGATCGAGTCTGTGGCGCACAAAATGTCTGCATGGCATGCAAAAAGTCCGTCACGGATTGTACGCAGACTTAACGCACACGACGCACATCTTCGATCATTCTGTCGACAGATCTGTAGGGACGTAGACGCTATGAAAATGCAGAAATTGTGATGTATTATTTTATACTTGAAGTATAGAAAAAGACGAAGAAATAGAGAGAGAAATATTAAAGCACACTTCTTCCCAAAATTTTCTTTTTAAATGTCTATCGTGATATTCTGCCTAAGAAGTATCATAAATTGCTGGTCTGTTTTATATTTCTTGTATTAACGTTGATCTCTAGCGCCATGGTATTATACCACGTACATTACGTCCCTCACTAACGAGTGCAAATTGCATACTAAAAGTGTGTGCCGTCTGCGTTAGCGCGCATTGAAACAAACGTTCTATTTTTTTCGCGCACTTTTTGTGCGGCGCGGCGCGGTGTGATCTGCCAGATTGACACGGATTTTTTGTGCGCCGGAATTTTTGCGCGTCGTATGCGTTACTGCATACAATTGCTTAGGTTCTATTTTCACAGACTAAAAAGTGCGTCACGGATAGTCTGTCGTCTGCGCTGGACCTAAACAGTCACCGTTTTTGTGAAAAAAAATAGGGAATCCCAAGAATGTAAGATGTTTGATAAGCGGTTGATTTATAATTAATTGTCGCGTGAAAGTATCAACATAGTAATTATCTCGTGTGTCGTGTGTGTGAAAGTATCAACATAGTAATTATCTCGCTAAGTAGTAGTTATTCCGTACGCTAGGTTCCGTTATTCATAGCTGATTCGAATACCAATAGAAATGCCAAACATGTTAATTATAGTCGGTACTATCTATTTGTAGGCATACGCATATACAGCGTGGCGGTACAATGGTGACATTAATTTAACACACATATATACGTTTTCACATTTTCATTTCATGAATAAATTATGTTTCCATTAAACGTTATTATTTGCGGATTTATTTAAAGTTTTCTAAAATAGCATTTTGGAGCAACCTGTACTTAAAGAACTGTCGCGCAGCGGTCATTTGCCGAGGTCACGGATCATAACATCGCATCAATGAAATTAAAATAAATAAACAATACTTTAAAGTAACGTGATATCCCTTTGTCGGCGAGCGGGCGGCGCAGGCGACGCGTGCCCTCCCCCCACCCCGTCGCGTCGCAGCGAAATCTAATTCTTTTTTTTGCATATCTAGTGCTAGCCTAACTCGTGCCCTTGACACACTTCTTCACAGTAGTGCACATAATTACGTCGACTAATTTTGTGAATGTTTCCGCGAAAAAGACGCTTACCTATTGTTTTATTTATTTATTTTTGTGTAATGAACTAATGAGTAATTAGATTATGGTACTGCGATAAAGACGTTATGTTTTGTTTTCGTTTTCTAATTTAGTAGGTACGTTGACATCTCTTGCGATACGGGCGCTTTTATTTGTGTTATTAGTGCTTGTGTAAACTTGTGATCGTGATGGCAAATACACATCCGAACTACACAGCAGCTGAATATGCGGACATGATCCTAATTTACGGAGAATGTCGTCAAAATGCCGCTCTTGCCATAAGGACATATCGCGAGAGATATGGCGGTTCAAGACAATGCCCTACTAATCCTCGCACTATTATAGGAGCTCTTCAGCGCATCCGCGAAAACCGGCCAGTGGATCCTAGGTCTCAACGCCCTGATCGACCACCTACACGACAAAACCCAATCCAGTTAACTGAAAATGTGCTACAATATTTCCAAAACCAACCCAAAACTAGCCTCCGCCAGAGCGCTAGGCATTTTCAAGTTCATCACAGTACCGTCCATACGATATTAAAGCGCGAAAAGTGGCAGCGCGTGAAGCGACGCGTTGCCGCTCCGAGTTAACGTAAGCCAGCGTAACGTAGGTAAGTAATTTCATGAATGATTTTTTGCAAGGGTGATCCCAATTTTCGTTACATTTTTATCATTTAGTTTGTTTGAAAAAATTTTTTTTTCAATTTACGAGTTATTTTTACCTACTAAAATTAATATGATTAAAGGGCACTAGCCCTCCCTACACGTGTGTTAAATTAATGTCACCATTGTAGCGCCACGCTGTATGTATGCGTGTAGCAGCAGACGTCATTTAAGTAGGTAGGTCGGTACCATCATTAGTATAATGATGGCGCCTGCGAATGACATCCCTTTGATGGTGGCAGATTCCATAAATCCTACACGCACGCACATCTACCTACGTTTGCCAAAACGTGCGTATAATACTTATTAATAGTTTAATACTAAAATAATAAGGGGAGTACCTAAATATCTAAAATCTTTATACTTACTCCAGAATTCTACGCAGTAAGTTGGTAGTTATCGTGAATTTTAATGTTATGTTGAAAGTGTTTATCTAGGTAAACACATCGGTTTATACGATTACGAATCGTTTTTCCACAAAATCAAAGTAGATAAGAAACAGATTGTCTTTATTTTCTGGAAATCTAAAGGAACTGATTTCGCACCTCACTTCAAAGAAACATACAAAACCCTCGCTTAGATACCATTAAGGCTCGTACACACAGGCGCGACGCGACACGCGACACAAAGGCACCGCAAGTCGCGCAACGAGCGGTGCCTTTGTGTCGCGTGTCGCGTCGCGCCTGTGTACGAACCTTTACTCTAATACATACAATCCGTTCAGTTATTTTACGGCTGATTTTGCATCACTGTCCAAATCACAGTGACTTTATTCATATTCTAATAAGGTTAATGTTGGGTTGCTGCCATTGTAAGTAATAAGTCTGTCAAAATTATTGTGATTTTTATTCTCATCACAATAAGGTTGTTATTAGATTGCTACTGTCCGACGTAAAATAACTGAACGGACCGTACCTTCATTGTTACCTACATAGTCATAAACTCACACCTTTTTACCAATACAGCGGCGCTATTCTGTAAAAAGATCACCGTAATTTAGGTGAAGTGAGCTGAAAGTGAGCTGTCATTCCACCTGATGCTAGGGATTGACACTATTGACAGCTCACTTTAAGGTCACTTTACCTAAGTTTTCACGGTGAGATTTTTACAGAAAAGCATTACTGAGGACGAACCGTATTGAAGAAGTGTCAGTGGCATTGTTGTTGTTAAATATGGGCACTAATAGCTCTTGAACTCGGTTTAGATGTGCTGATCGCGTTTAGTTTCATTGATAAAATTGGCTCTAAACACAGACTTATATATAAGTCTGTGGCCCTAAATATGTCATAAACTGCTGAACATGGGCATCAGACTAAACGATTCTTCTTCTTGTAACATACCGTAATAAGATTATACAGCCAGTAAGATTAGCAGCAGAGCTGACTACTAATGACAGCTGCGATAAATGATCATTGAATTAAAACAATCAGCACGTTTCATTGGTACGTGTTTACGTAAGTATTGGTCGCTCAAAAGGAAAAGGATGTAATCTCATTAGTCGCCATTATCCTCAATGTGTGGTTCATAAAATATTTACAGAAAAAATCACCTACTTTCTAAAATCGGCCCACAAACTTCCTCTACTGAAGCATTCCACTAAACGCTGAAAATGAACTGTAATTTACAACAAAAACTGGCCAAGTGCGTATCGGACCAAGCACAATGAAGGGTAGCATGCCTTTATAATTTCATCTGTGACAGCCACGGTGGCTCTTAAGCAATTGCAAGAGGGGACGAGGCCTGCGAGGAGTTTGAAAAATAGGTATTTGAAGAAACTATTGCCGTCGTCTTACCTCAGGTCTGCCCCCGTAGTGTGTGATAGGGACAGCTGCAGCTCAGACCGAAATTATCACAAAAATTTTGACGAGATCGACGTTTCGTATTCCCTTTTTTTCTCTTCGAAAACTGAGCCGATTCAATTATTTTTTACATTAACATTTTAAGAAAGAGTATGTTTAGGTTCCTAAATTTTTTTTATGTTAAAATCTTTTCCAATTTGCCTGGTAGTCCTCTAATCACGGCGGTAAAAATACATTTTTTGTAATTTTTAGAGGGACATTTTCCTTACTAATTACTTGCTGAAAAAAAGAAAATGACATCCCGACGTGTTTACCTACAGCAGACCTTGATTTTATGGAAAAAAAATCTTAAATACATTTGTGTGAAAACATTTTGTGTGAAAATCGCGCGCCCTGTTCCCTCTTAATGTGTTCCAGAGCATTGACCACTTTCAAAGCGGATAATATTTCTGCTATATTTTATTAAATAAACGAACCTTTTCAGCTTCAGAGAAATTTTCCTGAATATCAGAGTTTATAAACCTTTACAAAATGCCTTTTCATCTAACATGATAGGGTGAACGCTTTCTTCAGCTTTTTAAATTCTCGATCATCGTCCTAAAGCCTTAAAGTGTAATGACCTCTGCACTAAGTGAGAAAGGCTGTGTAAATTGTACCTACTAGGTTCTAAAGTTACAGCTAAGCTGTCTGAACGCCAGCTAATGAATCCAGCCAATGGAGGATGACGTAGAAAATTAGATTAGAAGGAATTAGAATTAAGTGAGTTTTTTGTTCAGTAAGGCTACTTTTGAGAATATTTTTTGTAATAACAAAAGGTTAACGTGCTGAAATAGTGAAAAGTAATGACTAAAAGTGCTAAATGTGCGAAAATCATAGCAAATAAATAATAAGAATATGATGCAATTTAAAAAACATTTGTTGAAAACATATTGTAACTCTAAAGTAGGTATATAATAGTCCCGCAGACCGTATTTCTGCCATGGCGGCCAATCTCAACAGAGATAATATAATGCACAAATGTTTACGCAGACACAGGACGGTAGTGTCTCTTCCCTCACTCTCATGGGCCGATGGGACGACAATCCGCCACTACCGGAGAGAGATCAGACGCAGGACCAACTGCTTAACGTGCTTTCCGAGGCACGGGGGTAACTCTTAAGTAGTTACTAGACAAAAGCTTACAAAATGTTTATTTTGTAAAAAAGGAAGAGTTTTTCTTTTATTCATATTCCTTAACCTCCTTCAAATCTTATGTAACACCTCTCGTCTAACTTTCCTTTAGTACAACTTGTCTATTGTCACATACCCTGTCTTCAGTTTCTCTTGGAGGTAGGTAACAGTAGTCGCGAACATCCAAATAGCGTATTCTGCATTCCGCGCTACATCCTGTAAGTTTTCGACTGTCTGGAACACTCGAGATGCGTGGATTAGACAGTTTTATTCGACACACGTCGCTGTAATGGAATGTGAAGTGGTTTATTTACATAATAGGCACTATTTTATGTAGATATAGTATAGTTTTTTCTATTGCCATGTATGGAAGGGGAGACGTGCGTGAAGTATACCAATTTTTCGAAGTGTCATGATCTAAACTTTTGCATTTAGCTTGTAGTTGTATGGTGCTGTATTATTTTGAGGAATCTGCCCAGTAAACAGCCCGGAAAAGACAACTGCTGAACGGAAAGCTTCGGTTACACCTACTGCCACAATGTAAAGTCCTATAGATATTCGTGAGGAGGTCAAATTAGGCTTAAGTTGATAATGAAACAGATACCTTTTACGGCATCTTTTTTGGATCAGAAAGTGGGTGTGCGTGCTTGTCATTTATTTCCTGGAAACCAGACATAAGCGGTGCCTAAGAAGGCGCTTATTTCAAATAATGTTTTGGACGATTTGAATATTTGATGATGAAATTCTGGAGAAAATAATAGTTAATTTAATTCTTTGGAAAGGAATCTCAAACAGTTCCAATTCTTGTCACCGACCTATTTTAGTTCAACGTCGTCAGAATTCCAGAAATTCTATCTGATGACGAATCTGACTCACGCATTTTCACTAACCATGAATATCAAAATCGTGAAAGTTATTTTAGATTGATACGAAAACCATTTCAGGCTTTTGCGCATAGTTGTAATCTATTTTTATTGTAGTACGTTGAAATGTACTTACATTCAATAAAATAGGTTTAAGTTAACTTAATTTTTAATTTATATTTTTGTAATCAAGGTCGTCTTTTAAGGATCTCCAGACATCTCCAGACAAATACCCGACAGGTAAGGGACACAAAGTGGGCCAAAGAAAAGCCTTTTTTTTTCAGTATGGGAAATCATCAAAAGACCCCTCCCGCTCTGGGTGGAGCGGAAGGGAGTGTCAGACTCTTACTGACTACAACCCACCCGCGTTCCTTCCTTAGCCCTTTATGTTCCGGGCCAGCGGTAACACTTTCGGACAAACCCGCTGACCCGGCAGGGTTCGGCCCTGAGGGGCCCCTTCGGTTGATGCTGACATCTCTTTGAGGCGCGAGTGGATAAGAATAGGCTGAGGCTTTACAGTGGGGTAGTTGCGTAACACACCACTTACAATGCGTGCCACGAAAGATGAGACTCGACACACCACGTGGTTTGACTTGCGCAGAACACGATTTTAGGTATCTTTAGCGGTATGAGGTCTGAGTGCGGGACGGGACCGGACGTCATAGGGGCGGCGGAAACAGCGGGGGAGGCGGGGTCAAGTCTCATCTTTCGTGGCACGCATTGTAACCGTAGGAATGGCTTTCATTTTGACAGTACAACAACATTCATTGCTTTATTTACGTTGTTGAGCAGACAAATTTTTCGAACACATGAAGCATTGAATTAGCAGTATCCTCCGAAATTATTCAGATTGTTATTGTCTTTGTCCTCCTTGTTATTTGTGATCCTTGTTATTATGATCTAGGAACCCATAAATCTACCTAACCTAACTGAAATACAGGATGTTATGTTAAACGAGGGACACACTTATTTTAAGAGAGCGTATAACCTACCACCCTGTATCCATACACTCATACTTATTAATTACAGACTGCTATTTATAAAGATGAGCTTACCAAAGTGATTGCATATTTAATAGCCTGCAACTGGAATAGACACCACTCCCTCGGTTTGTGCAGTATCTAATAAAGATTGACACCCGTTTTAGTGTCGCTGTTTACTGCGACGGAATGTATATAACTATGTCTATTCATATCATAAAATAGTAAAATCTATGTCCGTTTGTCTGAATGATGTTCCGGATTGGCGCAAAAACGGCTGAAGAGATTTGGCTGAAATTGTGTACACAAATCGTTTATAACTTAGATTACGGGGGCTTACAGGACCTGAACACAAAATAACGCAAGTTTTAGAAACAATATAAGTATATGATCGACTACAGTAAACAAAATCAGAAAAATATATGATATTCTTCTAGACAAATACAAGTAATTAGATACGATAGAAAAAAATCATGAAGATACCTCCAAAAACTTTCTTTTTACAATAAAAACCATACTAATATACATACAATCATTCTGATTTTTTGTCAGATTATTCTACAAGCAACATACTAAAACACTAGTGTTTTAAGTCCAAACAATAGATTTTTTGTAAATCGATAATTGCTTCATATTTTGCAATAAATTACCAGCGATGTGTCATCGCGTTTCTCTTTCTTTTCTATGTAGTCCGACAAAGACCGCGCTTTAGGTCATGTAGTCGCCTTAACATATAGGGTAAATCCCGGTAGTATCTTCCCGTGGGATATTTTCTAACATCCACGCGGGCGAAGCCGCGGGTTAAACCTAGTATTCAATAAAACTGCATAGGTAGGTTTAGAGATATTTTATATTCACGTTTTAGTGTCGAGTTTAAAATGGTGATAGTAGCATCCATATACGTAAATACAGACTTATGTATATTTACTCAACGAGGTAGTAATAAATAGACGAGGGCCCGTGGTTAAATAATAACAGCCGCACAGGTCGATCGATCAGGTTAAGCTACGCTAGCCGCGGTCGGTCTGTGGATGGGCGACCATTTTTACATACCGAGACCCCTCCGTGCCTCGGAAAGCATTCCCGGCTGTCATTCGTAGATCTTTGACAGTCTTTACGGGTCGTCAGAAACCCGAAAGTCTGACAAGTGACAACCAGTCTTTACCAAGGGGTATCGTATTACCTAGAGGTCAGATATAGTTTCCATGTAAAATACAGGTATTCAGTTGCATCCGGTTAGACTGGAAGCTGACCCCAACATAGTTGGGAAAAGGCTAGGCAGATTTATTGAGAATAAATAGAAGAGATAAGATAAGAATAAAAATGATTGCGGGAGACAGGCCTCTACATTTTCCAACGTTGCGCCAAGACACCCAGTTCAGCTGGTTTTTTGGTAGAACTTCGAGGAAACGGAATGAATGTCTCATTTAAAGCTTTTTTCACATCATCGACATGTTACCTATACCGATTTTTACCTGTTTATTTATTTAATAATACTAAACACATACACAGCATTAACTCAGAGTCGTTGACATAATATTGATCACGCGTGTATTTAAATAATAGGAAATTACGACACTAAGTAAATAACAATATTTTTTTTAGGAATGATCTTCAACAGTTTAGTAACTTAAAAATGGGTTCAGTAAGAAAACACGTAAACACAAACACATATTTATATAGACTGCTAAAATCATAACCTACAAATGCAGCAATGGGTAAACATACAAATGCAGCAATAGATGACTAGTCTAGTCAGTCACGATAATGAATAATTCCAATAAAGTTTTTAGTAGGTAAAGCGATCAGATGAGATATTATACAACAATTTTATGAATATATTAACATAATACGCAATGCGCCGATGCGCCGCCATCATTCGCAGGGTACGCGCCAGAACCACCAGCATCCTGAATGCTAGCAGATAGGTGGGACAGCCCCATGCTGGGACATTGGATACGCCTACATGCTACTAGGGCGTAATCTATACTCATTAATAAATTTGAAGAGTTTGTTTCTGAAAGCGCTAATCTCTGGAAAGGTGACAGACAGATTTGAAAAATTCTTTATGATGATGGCCCAATTTTTGAGGAAGGCTAAATGGACGTTATGGGTCAGAAATAATAGAATTTTATTTATTTTTTATTTATATCTTGTAGAAGGAGGTTGATTTTCTTTTTTTTTTATATAAATGGCATCTCGCAATTCGGAATTATTTAGGGACGAATTTAAAACTACAGGGTCAGCGGCGCGGGCTGGCTCGAGCAAGGGTCGGTGCGGATTAATTTTCTTAAGTTTTTCGTTTATTTATAGCTTTAGCTCTTCATTGATACTCAACAACGACCACGTTGCAGTTGCGAAACAGACCAAATGAAACTGTCGGCATCCTCTCGTTTAAAAATAGAATGTTCCTGCGACACGTCTCGAGGTCGTTCAACTTTAAAAATTGTAAGAATTTTATGCAGTAGGTAGGTATTATAGTTTTTTTATGCAAACGCGTTCAGAATGTATATTGTAAAGTTTCTTTAAGCTCTGTTCTGTAGGAAAGTTGCTATACGTGTAGAATATTTTATTAGGTAGATATTCGGTGAAATTAAAAGAAAGAAAGAAAAAGTATTTATTTTGACTTGTACAGGAAGATCTTAAATTAATCTAAACACAATCATAAATAAAAAACAAAATTATATAAAAAGAAAGTAAAAAAAAACAGAAAGTCCTGTTTGAGGCAAAAAGGCTCCTATCTGAGCATGATACTGCGACATATTAACAAAATTTAGATAATTATCTACTCTCTAAAAATCAATGGAGGAAACATTTTCAATTTATGTAACCAAAAATTTGATGTGTTTTACAAAATAATTTCGACATTTCAGAAACTCTGGAACTCATAATATTAAAACGTTTTCAACGATTAAAGAAAAACACAATTAGGATCTGTATTAGGAGTGAGGCGTATACATATATGTATCGTAACAGGTAAATATAAAAGGTATCACAAGTTAACAGACTGTAACTGTGACAAACAAACAGAAATAACAGCTTCTGTTCCACGACAAGATAACAGAATCCATCCAGTCACAAGCTTTTCTCTATTCATGCTTATGACAGTTACCTTAGAATAAGATAAATAATGTTACTGCTACACTGTGAAACCCCTGTAACATCGTCCGTCACAAGCTCTTTCCTTTTCTCGCATAGATGTAACACCTTAGTTAGAATGAGAAGTACCTCCGTGTATCAGCTGTGGTAACAGAGAACACACAATAGTTTGTTCCCACATAGTATGAAATAACAGCCTGTTATTTTGTAACAGGTTTTTGGAACTGTTAATTACGTGGAACAGGAACAGGTGGAACAGATATGCGATTTTACTTGTTACAACCCACTCCTAGTCTGTATTGTGCCCGGTAATGAACGAAATTCAATCATCGGTTCTCAATACCATCGGAATCGGCCCACGAGTACACAACAGAAAGATGAGATGACTTGGTCACCCATCCAATTTCCGGCCATACAATCAGTAACTGAACGCCATCGAGTGGCCGATATAACGACCCATTTACTCCTACACGTAACTATAGGTAACCGGTATTAAGCACGTCCTAATAACAGCAGTTATGCTAGTCTACAATTAAGTCTCCATCATTATGTTGACAAAACGCGTAATACCCGTTTAATGACTTTTTTTCCCAGAACTTAACCTTAACCATACTAATATTATAATTGCGAAAGTGCGTCTGTCTGATACCTCTTCACGCTTAAACCGCTGAACTGATTTAGATGAAATTTGGTATAGAGCTGATAGTTTGAGTCCCCGGAAAGCATATAGGATAGTTTTTATTCCTTATCTGTTTGACCTCTGGATCGCAATTGCAGCCGCTAGAACCAACCAAGCAGGCTGTATAGAAACAAGTTGAGAATACTTCAAAACAAGTAAAAAAATAAAATTCTATAAAAATGGCAGAGATAATAATGAGACAACAAAGAAAAGGTACCTTGGGCCCCTGGCTGTTTTCTTTCGTAACATCATTGAAGAACACAAAGGGATGAGGAACCATTCATAAGATTGTCAAGAATATCAACCCTGGGGGTCAGATCTGGGGGCAGAATCGTAAAAGGATAACATTATGAATCAAAATATGGCGAACACAGTCCGTGTTTTTCTATTTTTCGCTACACTACGTAGGTATAATCAAAGAGATAGGGATTGGATTTGGACTGGATTTATTAGTACTTTAGCACAGACAAAAAAAAAATACGGAAAAATCCTTCATCAATGGGATTTGATTCGATTCACTTAACAGTTAACTGTCCATTACGAATCATAATGTTTTCCTTTTATAATTCTGCCAAAGTGGCTTTTTTAGGCCCCCAGCACAAGAAAAAACAAGTAGAGTACTGCTCTTTAACAGGACTGAACTGATAAAAGCCGTAATGTTATTAAATATAATGCTGTCCAGAGAATTACTGTGTTTCTAAAATGTTTTCAACTCAGATGTTAAATTAAAGAGATCCTAACTCGAGATATCGTTTTGAACATCTTGATATAATTTCTATTGATGAGTGTTGATCAACCACGCCAATTATGATGCATTTAAAACACAAATGAGTCATCTAAATAATGATATATAATCACTACTTAATAATCTTCTAAATTGAGCAAGTTAAGCATCGAACGATTAACGAGAAATTATAATAATTCTTTAGTCAGAGTCCTCCTACGCTGTATCTCATATTATAATCTGATTCATTTCTTAGAATACCAATTTTAAACATCGGTTTAGTTTTCGGGCCGATCGTCATTTGTTTTATGACGATACATAGCGGACCATATCCATAAGTTATTTCTTGTATTATGCCATATCCTTAGACAAATGTACCATTATCGAAATAGCTGATGCTATCTGCGATTACGAGGTAATATGAAGTATATTTGGTACATCAATACAGGCATATATACAATTTTATCTAACAACGGTACCTAGATCAAATTGAGCTTCGTTTGTATCATATTCAATGTGAGCTATTCTGACTTCCTTATATCCAAAATGGCTCTACTTACCCTGAACCTATAAGCAGGTTTTCTCCTGTCTGATAACCGTCATCACTTTTCTATATTCCAAACAACAACCTTATAAAAAAACAGAAGCAAATGAAAATGGTCAATTGAAAATCAAACACATACATATTAATAATAAAAAAAACACATAAATATAAATATTATATTATTGCCTTTTATGAGCTTGCTCTACAATAAAAATATGTAGGTAGGTACCTACTGTGCCTATTTATACGCATTCAAATGAACTCCTTTAACAGCGAACCCTTTCTCATGCGAAATTATAAGCACGTTTCCTTTAAAACGTGTAGCAAAAGTATAAAGAGAAACATGGCGGCCTGAGATATGAGAAAACGTGAGTCTATTTTCGTCCCGCGTCCCCAAACGTTCCTATTGGTTTTACGTAAGCGATACGAAGGCGGAATACGAGGCCCTTGTTGCGTAATGCTAAAGTGTTTCTACCGGGTTTCTTAGATTTAGATCTTTGGAGCTGTGACCGAAGCACAGTCTACGTGAGAAGTTTCCTACTCAGTAATTTAGACTGATTAATCTGCGGCGCGCTACGGAGCGGACTATGCTCGAAGTTTCCCGACATAGCTTGCAAAGTAAGCAAACTGAAGTGTCAGTGGGCGGGCCATGTTTGTCGAAGGACAGGTAGGTGGTGGAGCAGAAGAGTCCTGGAGTGTAGACAGCGTATCGGCAAGCGCAGCGTGAGACGCCGCCTAGCCAGATGGACCGACGACCTGAAGAAGAAGAAACGATTTTCAACAAGATTGACATAAGTTTTCAACAACTGTTAATAATCTAAAAAAAAATTCGATCCCTCATCGATAACACTGATGGAATGTCACTTTCTCTGTACAAATATAGTTTTCCTCCATAAACCAGTCTTCATATCCTACGTCTTCATCTCCTATTCGAGTCGATGGTGCTTTTAGATTTTTTAGGTCCAGTAGCTACCCGAGGCGTTCATTAGATTCTGTAAAGTGCAAGTATATGGACAGTTAACGTGGTTTAATAACATAAAAGCAGCAAAATTGAATATTCACATTTCAATATGCAATGTGTCTATGCCGCCAGCGTCAAACACATACTGAGTCGGGCTCGGTTTCAATTCACGTATGTTCACATACCAAAGAGTCGCAGCTTTGGCGAAGACCAGACAATATCAGGCTGTCAGATCCACAAATGTTTGAAAATACCAGTCAAAAGCAACCAGTTAAAACTATGCTCGGTTAAATCAGTTAAAACGAATTATGTAATGTCCGGATGGTGTAACATTATAGTGCGTTCGGAATTTAATTTCCAAACATGTAGACAAATATATGTTTTTGTAAAAATTACTTTAATACATAAGTTTAGTTTTCGCTACAACTTATTTTTTTTATGTTTTTCAATAATACCTGATAGTTATTCTGAAATCACCTTTCTTAATACAACTATAAACTTTATATTTTTTTAAGTGGAGAAGGATTTGATAGGAATAGATAATTTCGTCTCCGGTAAAGCTCCTACATTGTGCTGTAGGAACTTTCTGAACAATGCTCTCGAGTCTCCAAGATTGTAAGTGCTCTTTGTGTCCGGAGACAGTCAAGCCCCACTTGACGATAAACTTCGCTTTACCGCCGTATCTTCACAAATCGATGATATCTTCCGTATCTCCGACATCACTTACAACCTGACAATAAAATTCGTTGGTAAGTAAAATCTTAATGAGGATAAGCTTTTCGGTAAAACTGATCATAAAAAGAAATGAGAATGAACAATGATCTGTTCAAGTCCAAACGTAAATATTAGATACTTATTGATTTTTAAAAAGAGTTTGTCAAACTGGAATTGAGTGACAGAGGTTTTACAAAGCTTTTTCCTGAATGTCCGCCATATTAAATAATATGGCGACGTTCATGGTTCAAAAGAGAGCATAACATAATCTGCCTATAATGAATAATTGTTTCCTAGTGCTGAAATACAGGCCTCCTCTCGGTGAGACAGAGTGGGCCCACTGCAGGTGTAGGTAGATGTCAAAAGTCTTTGAATTTTCCAGGAAATGCCGGTTGCCTCACGATGTTTTCCTTCACCGTTTTGAGAGCAGTGGTGATGAAATAATTTACACAAAGTAAAGCGCCTGTTTAGGTTCGAACCTACCACTTGGCTACCACTGCTGGGAACAGAGAGAATAAACAAACAACAATAAAATAGGATAACAAGGTAATATGCTTTAATTCAGGATTATATTCTGTGCAACGTTGCGCCTATGTAATATGTAAGAGCAGTGCTCGAATGCGGCCTGGCGCACTTTATTAATAATTCATTTAATTTAGAGGATGGTTGCGGCAGTTTGTGGAAAAGCAAGGAAGGATAATTAGGGGAAGGCTTTTTATGCGCAGTAACCATATAATGCTTACCTAAATGACGGAAGGGACACATATAAACTCTTTAAAAACACGTTAAAACTTCCTTCAGGCGAATTTCAAGTCAATGGAATAAAATTTTAAGAAGTTTTAGTTTTTATTTATGGAGTTTAAAGTTATGTCTCCTAGTTGATGTGTGCTTTTTAGATAGTGATGGTGTGTTCGGAATAAAAATACAAGAATCAATGTTTTTCGACGACATAAAATTGACATTGACGTTTTAAAACTATCCTCGCTTTTCCAAAGTTCGATAAAGCTAAACAAATGTATGAGTTAGTATTAAGGTAGATCATAAATATCATTTTTGTAGGTTTTGCCTTGACTTAACTTGTAATTGCCTTTACTGGGCAATTTGGTAGTAACCACATCGCCCAGTAAAGGCAAGTCGCTTAGTATAGCGGCAAAGCTTTAATAGAAAATAAAAAGTATTTACATATATTTCAATTTAGTTTTAGCCGTGACTTGTAGAGAATTATAGAAAATAATCTATAACTAAACGCAATTTCTACAGCCTACATCTTGGCTATGAATCCAAAAATACAACTTCAATGTCACAGTACCGATATATATTTAAACTCTAATCTCGTTGCGACACTCTATTAGTCCACACGACAAAGCTAATATTAATCACACTGAAATCTATTTCAGGACGAAACCCGCTTTTGGTAGAGTTTTATGACAAAAACTCCAGTCAATGACACTTTCAATCAATTTATACAGACCATCTCTCTTAACGACACTTTAAATAGATTTGATTCGACTGAAAGATTTTCTATAGGAGCTTTTCGACTATAATCAATGTCGTTGCCCCAGTTAAATAATCTGTTAGACATTATTAATACATATACTTACTTTGTTATATTTTTATTAAATTGCTTTCGGCCTCCAAACAGAATAATGTTTTGTGATCAAAAGTTGTCAATTACAAGTAACGATCGTTACAGGTAATAAATTCCTTTACTTGTGTGCTCAGTTCTCTTTTATTTTGTTTATTTTTGTTGACTTCGATGTGTATCTATATTCTTCTGTTCAAAGATATATCGGATACGTAGTCTTTTAGGCGATTTTCAGGGAGGACCGATAACTTGACATTACTCAAAATTCGACAAAATCAAAACAATAAAAGCGTCGTTACACTGACCAACTAATAAAATTTAAACACTACAGGTGTTTCAGATACCGCTATAAATTTAAACACCACGATATAAATTTAAAAATTTATATCGTGGTGTTTAAATTTATAGCTGTATCTGCAACGCCACATGCGAACAACGCGTCATACTGACGTCACGCACAATCCTGCATCTCGCAAGCTGAGTTTACCGCGCAACTATAGCATAGATACAACGGCCCGACATGAATCATCGGGCAGTTGCCCGCCAGACACAACACCCGTCTGGTCGGAGGATCCTCCCTTTTCTATAGAGTATGAGTGAACTTTACATCCTGTTCCTCATACCTCTATACACCCTTATAGCAATCATGAAAGCAAATATCTTCAAGCTCAAAACGTCCCTATTCAAAAACGATATAGCACGTTTGGCGTGAATTCGATCAGCGATCACATCAAAATCCACTTTCGTATATCGCACACGGAATCGGGACACAATACGTGTCCATTGCCGGCGGCGGCGTTCACCGAAAATTCGTCGAATGGATTTTCACAAATTTCCGTACATTTTCGTGAATGTTTGTAGCCTACAAGACGTTTCCGTCGATGCCCTGAGGCGTCACCGAACCGGAAAATTTCTCGTCTCTCTAAAACACCGTCATATTTTTTATATCAGTCGGATAACCGACAAATTCGCTAACTTCGTCCCGACATTTTGTGGATAGCGATGTTTCTGACAGCGCTATTTCCGTTACCGACAGTATGAATTTTAATTATAATTATGAAATACTTCTCCGGTTTTAATGATTATAAAATATTTCTTGTCTTTCTACTTTTTGAACCATTTCTTTTTAAGAGGTATCCGTAATATTCGGATTCTTATCATCCAGCCTTTTTGTCCGACGGTTATTTATACGAGTTAGGGGGCATAATATAATATTAGCATAGTCAGCTTATAATGTTCCCACTGCTGGGACATGGCCTTCGCTCATTGAGAGGAATCTACCATGTAATCCACCATACAGAGCCAGCGCGGGTTGTTGATATAAACAAATTTAATTTTGAAACAAGTAAAATGAAGATGATATCAGAGGGGCAATTCTCGTAATTTTTTCTGCAGCATATAATGAGCGTAACAGTCCAGGTTCTATTTCTCATATCGATGTAACAAATGTAAAACAATTTCAATTATATAAATACTATTAATCAATGAATATTAAACTGACAAAATTTGAATTACTTAGGAAAATGTTTTTATAAAATAATTATGTACAATATTTATTATAACAACTACTTAAGTAGTCAAATAAACGCCCTTTTCCTCTCTTCTACTCTTGCTGGGCCCGACAGAGTCCACAATGATCATATTCTGTAAAACCTACCACCTAAGTTCACACGTGGAAACAAATATGTATTAAGTAAAAGTTTCAATCGAAACACAGGTGTAAAGTTACATGTTTTCATTAATCAATTAACACTTTATCAACCCCGGCTTCTGAGCTCATGTTTCAATAATGGCGGTTACTAGACTAGGTAATGTAATCACGCCATTTTCGCGAAAAGTTTCAATAACGACGCACGCAAAATTCAGAAACAAAAATGACTAATTCACATTAAAACTGTAAAAACGATATGTTTGCGCATTTCGCATTTCTTTTGTTTCAAACATAAATCTTCGTCTACGTGGGAGGTTACTGTTTTTTGGTTAATGATTTAAATCTATGTAGATAAAACTAAACTAACTAATATAGAGCTAAAGAGTTTGTTTGTTTGAACGCGCTAATCTCTGGAACTACCAGTGGTATCTGATTATTTTTTTGCAGTTAATAGCCCAATTCTTCAGAAAGGCTATTTAACGTCATGCTTGAACCATTAGACGAAGAGCAAAAGAAAAAAAGTCCGAAAGAACGCTAAGTGAAAACGAAGTAATAGCGCGGGCAGGCGATGCGATGCGATGCGACGATCAAGAAATTTCAAATTTAAGAAGCTAGTATACAAATATAATATCAAAGAGAATATCGATTTGAGATTTACAGACGTTTTTTGCCTTAGGCTTAAGGAATCGAGTTGGTATCGATTCGATTCGGAATTGGAATGAGCAAGTTATCGGATGATGTTGACTGTATACACGTTATACAGTCAACATCATCCGTTAACTTATTAGATTATAATTCAGTAACTGTGTGGTGTGGTATATCGTCAATAATTTGTAAACTCAATAACGAAATGGATCGTGTACACACACACATGTGTATATATATCTATTGTTACAGTAACATTGTTTGCAAACTGAAAGCGACCCGCGTGAAATTTCATTTGTGATACAATGAACGCGTCGGTTTTTTAATCAATGAATGGTCTGAAGATGACCAATTATTTTCGTCTTTTTTTATCAAAGTCGTTAGGTCATTCTACTACCGGTAACTAAAATAATATAACACCATACATAGTATTCTCGAAGGGTCAGGCAGAGGTGTAGTTGTAACAGGCTACATTAGCCAGTTATGTTTCAGTCCCATGAACTCCCATGTAATAGGGGAACGAACCTATTGCTAAAAAAAAAAAAACCCGGGCTGCTGAAAAATTCCAGATGGAATAACCCAATAACACTTTGCCCGACCCGGGAAATGAACCCAGGAACTCATGCTCAGCAGTATCGCTTGCGACGCCGACGGCTTCACCAACGGCGAGGCAGTAATAAAATAATATGTATGTTCTAGGCTAACAACCTAAGGAAACATTCGAGTTTATTTGCACAAAGTGAGTTTTAAAAAAAAAGCCCTCGAAAAAACATCGTTTGTCAAGCCATCCATTCAGCCGATTTTACATCATATTGCATGATTGAGTGCCCTCAAAGCTTCACTCTTAAGATAAGGTAAAAGATGGTCTTCTAAAAAGGACCATCTTTCATTTTCCAAGGTCGTCTTTACTGTCTGTCGCCTTCAAGGACATTTAAATTAGCTTATGAGCTAAAAATAGATCTCTAGACATGTTAAGCACTGGAGGCGATTATAATGAGCGATAAAAACACAATTTATCACTGTCTATCTCTGTTTTTTAAAGTTAACCACGGGAAATGAGCCATGCTTCCATTAAGTTGACTAGTAAACTAGTTATTAACACCAATTTTGTTGATAAATTTGCTATAACGAATTTACGGAAAAGTGTAATTTTTTGATGATAGCTTGATTATTAGATTGTTAGAACGTTCCAGGCCTTGTAGACTCATAGTCTATGAGTATATGAGCATAGTATATATGTATAACGAATCGAAGATCTATGAGTCATAGATGCTTAGATTTGTTGATCATTTACTATTTTTTTAGGTACTTGTTGACAGGCCTACACTGTCGGCCCATACCTAATACCTAACAGTGTAGTTTGAAAACATTGTAAAAGCCTATAATTTTTAAAAGAATAACCGTGGAGTTTCTTACCAGCTCTTCTCTATAGGAAACGACCCATTGGCCATGCACCTAAGTACTTTCTAACGTTTCATAAGTGCCCATGTAGGTTTATGTGAAATAATATCTTTTGAATATGAGTTAACAACAAAGTACAATGCGTGCCACGAAATAAGAGACTTGACCCCGCCTCCCCCGCTCTTTCCGCTGCCCCTATGACGTCCGGTCCCGTCCCGCACTCAGACCTCATACCGCTAAAGATACCTAAAATCGTGTTCTGCGCATGTCAAACCACGTGGTGTGTCAAGTCTCTTCTTTCGTGGCACGCATTGTAAAAGGCCAGACCACTACAGATATTTTTAATGGCAAAAATACATGATGCCTTTATCTCATAAAAAACCAGGCAAGAGTGAGTCGGACTCGCGCACCGAGGGTTCCGTATCATCACGTTTTTAAATTTTCATCGGCAAGGCCTACATTCGTCAGAGAATTTCAACACTGTGCACTGCGGTGTAGAATATGGCAGTTTTATGTCTGCGCCATCTATTGACCGATAGTGGAACTAATGTAACTTTCGTTGATGATTTCTAAAAAGTGTGCTATTTAGAGACTTCGTTTTTTTTTCCTGTATACTTTACATAAACTTCTATCACATAGAATAATTTCACATTTTTCTCTTTGCAAACTTCGGAGATAAATATTTATACGGTATATTTTTTACATTTTTCATCAAAAGTCGAAAACTATGTGACCTAAGAAAAAGAAAATTGTTTGGGAACTTTCAAAGTGCGCTCTTCATATGATACCCTACATTAGCGATGGGCCGAGTTGACTTTTTGGTAGAGTTGCCGCGAATAGTGTTTATAGCGAATAGTCGAATACCGATTAATCGCCATTCACTTTGGCGAATAGTCGAATAACTCGACATTACTATTCGACATAAAAAAAAACATTAAACACATTAAAAATATTTCTAATTTCTTCTAAGGTTGGAAAGGTGCAGAAAAAATTGTTTTTTTGCACCTCAATCTGCCTCTGTTAGATTTTAAATATTAATTAAAAAGCCTTACTAATTTAATTTCATGAATATGATAGGCACAGGCACATATTACAGATAATAATAGATAGGTATTGTGTATTGTTTTATTAAGGAAAATAATTTAAAAAATGATTATAGTTCTTTTGTTCGTTAAAAGTTTATTTTCGACGACTATTCGCCGAATGCCGAATAATACTAGCCATTATTCGGTATTCGACGAATATCAAAAAAATGACGAGTAATGCCGAATACCGAATAATAGCGAGTATTCGCGGCAACTCTACTTTTTGGCAACTCGAGTAACTCGAGTTGACTCGCTTACCAACTCGGGTTGCAACTATTTTGGGGGCATGTAGGACCTACATGCCCCCAAAATAGTTGGGCAAACGTCATCTAAAACTATTCCAAATTTCAAGTTGATAGCATTAGTAGTTCTTGAGATATCCAGCTGTGACAGACAAATAGACAGACAGTCTCACCATAAGGGTTCCGTTTTACCATTTTGGTACGGAACCCTAAAAACCAACAAGTCACAAACCAATAGATTAGGTACCGCGCATGACGTCTGACACATTGCTTTTCACCGATTTGTTCCAAACAGTTAAAACTTCTATTGTGTTGTGTCTCGTTCAGTGTCTTTCAATGTGTTAATTTTCGAGATAACCGAATTACACATTTTATTACAGAGTAAGACGGGCATGTGGTAGCACTCACGCAGTGCAACAAATACTTATTTGTAAAGACAAAGGAACACGTGGCAACAGCCTGTCACTCGTATCTCGTGTCACAAGTTACGACCTCTCTTTCTTCTGTATTTGTAAAGCATCGCGTGAGGTACAGAGAGACGGATAAAGATAACTACTGCATTCATTTTTTACGCTTCCAAAACAGTGTTGACAGAGCTGAAGTTTGTTTTACGTCATGGCCTCTTTTTGCCGATGAGCTTAGGTTATTGGCATAGTAATTTTGTTTCCGTGCCTGTCTGTGAAGAAAACTGCCATGAAGCGCTTATCTGTGCACGCAAATCAGGTTCAAGGAGAGAAAAAGGTTGCATGATGACAACAAATAGCGAGGCTAGTTTTCCATAGTCTCAAACTCTCAAGCTATTATTGTATGAAGTACCTAAGATAATATTCCAAGTATTTTGGGGTCGGCTGGACAGACTTCCCTAACCAAGTTGATCAGAAAGCCAATTCCTGTAACTAAAACGTTCAAAATCAAGTCGTAATCTCATCTCAGCGACAATCAATGTCAAAAATGTAGGGAAATCAGAGTCAGATTGAGACTAAAGATCAAACTGTGAACGTTTCTATAATTACGAGTTGCCCCTGCCTGAGAAAGCCCCGATTGTATGGATGTGACGGCTGTCACAGGTGAAAGACGGCTGAAGGACTATCCTCAAAAAAAAAACAAATCAGTATGGAAACCACATATTATTTGCAATTTTGTGTCAGCTCAAAAAAAAAAAATGTCCATTAGTAGTCTGTGGCTACTCCTGCGTTGAAAATCAAATCAGTATTCTATTTTCACATTTTTCATTTTCACCGTCCAAATTTCTTTTCACTGAACAATCTCCTTCGTTTGATGGTCTATCATTCTAAGTACGTGAAATTGGCAAAATTGTGGTGTTAATTCCACAAAAGCCATTAATCAAGAGTTGAAGTTATTATATGCAATAAATTATAACACATACTTGTTATCAACTTTTCTGACGATATACAAAAAATTAACCAAATCGGTCTCGAAAAAAACCGCTGTTCCCTACATTTATGTACGCATAACTCGTCAAAATGTAACAGCTGATTTATTTTCGCAACAAATTTCGTTAATTTTTTGCATATCGTCAGAAAAGGCGATAACAAGTATGATTTTCAAATTCTCATCCTAATGGAGAACGGGCAAGAAGAAGACAATAAATATGTACCCAAAAAGAACTAATTAAGCGATATGTTGGAACAAGAGCCATCCATTCCTAGCATGATCAAAATATACCATAACTTGTACAAAATAAAGATAATTTGTGTTAGAAAAAACAACCACAAACCAGCAAAAAGCAACGCTATAATTATATACATACTTATAAACGCAGTATAAACGCTTACAAACGTATGTACATAAATCATTCACTAAACTCGTGGATTAATCATACAAAATAATATATCCACAATTTTCAGTCCAATGGCAGAATTTTATTAATTCGTTAGGGAATTTAACATAATGAGTATATTAATCACGAAAATCAAAGGGTTTAAACGCTAATGAGACAGAATATTCCATGTTTATTCAGTAAACTGAGGTGATGTTCTGAATTTGAAGATTGTTAAATTAGGTTTATAAACTCATATATTATGTTAGTTTTATCTCCCAATGCTCACTGAACCCTGAGAGAAAAATACAGAGTTTATTAACATTGTTTCTCATTCATTTCTAGACTAACAAACTCACCATGACCTGTTGAAGCTATGTTAATTTCTGCTAATGAACTACCCTGATAAATTATAGACAGAAACGAAGTCGTTTAAGTAGGACAGAAATTCTGTTAGAATCTGGAACTGCATGGGACTTAAACTGATCAGATCAAAATTATAGATCTCTCGAGAGTCTAGCAATTAACGTATTAACTAGACCTCGTTTAAATAACATTTATGAAAATGTTAAAACTAATTACTTACTCTAACTTCCAGTACTGTTAGCTCCACGGTCCACACTGACCTACAGATATAGATACGAAAAAAATAAAGACAAATCAATGTAACCGAGTCTATAGACGCAGATAATGAAAAACTAAAATAAGATGAATAGCATAAAATTTAATCATGTGTATGTTCAGACTACCGTTCACTTCACCATACTTGATAGAGCTGTTGAAAAATTATGGTAAAACAAATGTTTGGGATGTGTTCAATCACTCTGTCAGCACGGCATCTTGTGGTGCATGAGTAAGTTTTGTAAACTATCATCCTCATGTTTTGCGTTTCGTCTCATAAGAGAAAGACAAACAGATTATACTGTAACAAACAGTGCACATTACTGCAGTATATACAGGATATATTTATTCTTATACATACATATGTACGAGTATAAGAATACAGGTGTTTGTAATTTATTTTTACCTTTCAGGGACATCTTATCGCGATCTTTAAAAACAACCTTTGGATGAATTTACAGAGAAAGGAAACACAATACTGTACATTATGATACCGTTAGAACCCTAAACATAAGAATCCTTTGTGTGATTTTCGGAATTCAATTAGCTCTCACCTTCTGTCATGGTCTGGGGATTTTCTTGGCAACATATTTTAAGAAATAAGAAAAATAAAATTTAACACTTTTTACAACACAGTAGTATGAGCTGTGGAGTGTTGTAAAAAGTGTTAAAAAAAACTAAGTATCTAGTACCTATTCATCAAAATTATGTTGGTTATGACAAGTCTCACGAGAAAAGAAGAGGTTAATGATTTTGATACACAATTCGATAACCCTTAGTTTGCAAGATTATATAATATGTAAAATCGAAGGCAATTAAAGAGAATACTCGTATACCATCGGAAGCGTACCAGTGGTGGTAACATCCCGTATTGTAGATTTGTAGACAAAGCAAAATAAGATTGAAACTGTTTAGCTTTTGTGTAGTGCATTAATTTCCTCTTTCTACCGTGGTATCATCGTCTTCGTTGATGCATATATTGTTTACATCAGAATCTCAAAAGGGATCGTTACTCTGGGATCGTATGAAATTGTGTTATGCCTTTAATAGCAATATTTAATTTTAGTCTAATGTATCGTCGAATACTCATGTTGTAACAGCTGTACAGCTGCAACAGTTCAGCCTACCAGGCAACATGTAGTGTCACTACCATCAGACAAGTCGCTTAGAACCGGTCCAATGGTTCTAATAGATCAACTTTCCATTTTATTTGAATTTACTTCCACGTTTAGACTCAAGCATTCATTATGATAATCAACTTATCTTTATTCTGTTTTGTTTACAGGTAAATATTCCACGTTCCTGCACCAGCACCTAATATATCGATAGCTGGAACATCACCTTTCAAAAGCAAAATATTTATACCGGAACATGGTCTGTGGTAATGAGCTACACTTCTAAAAATGGAATCGGTGCTGGAAAAAATGAGATATAGTTTTTAAGTAAGATGTTGTCTTCACGTTTGCTTACGGCCCCAGCAAAATCAATGAGGGCGGCGACATACTCTGTGTCATATTATTAAATCATGAAACAGCAGCGACACTGACCGCATTTCGGTTCGCAGCCTGCAGCATCCAACACGGGGAAATTGCACCTACCTACTTTCTTTCCACTGCAACTAGGGGCTTTGGCTACAATTACCAGTTCTGAGCCCGGTCATAACAACACATGTTTTTTAAATTAAATCATCTTCATCACCTCTATCTTCATTGTTATAGAGTTCATATTAGATTGCTCTGTTTCGATGTAAACCGTATACACACTGCGCACAATCCCGTTTATTTTTCCGTAGCGAGATGACTGTACTCACCGAGCTCGGTTTCGGTTAGTCGTCCGTAAGCCACGGCGCGGTCGGGCAGTGTTCGCGGGTGCTCCATATATTAAACTGACGATATTAGTGTGAGATCTGTTTTTTTGGAACATGTGCTGTGTTTGATAAAGAAGATGACCGGTGAAATCTGCTGCAGCCAAAAATGGTATGCGTTGATTTGTGCGCGTAGCTGAAAGGAGAGATGCACTTGCGTGCTCTACTCTCACTCGAACGGACAACTGCCGGCATGAAGGGCCAACCGGTTTGGTGAGATCTCCTCCCGATCCACACTCATGTAGAATAGAAAGCCCTTAGCTTAGACCATGTATTTGTCCATCGTTCGTAGTTTGAGTATTGCTTTATGTTTATTTTTGCTTATCATCGAAATAAGGAAGCTGTATCACAACATAATGCATGTGGATCGTTAAATATTTTGTTTGTACAATCGGCACATCTCTCTTATTGGTCACGCAACATTTGTGTGAAGCTTTTTATTTCTTAGCAACATTACATAATTGCAGACACGTTGATGTCAAACGTTTGGAGTTTCATTAGTGGCTGTACATACCTAATGTGCACTTAACAATGAAACGCACAATTAATACGATTACAAGACCGAGCGCCAGAATTTATAGAAGACGCTTTTATAAAATTGGTTTTACGAGATGATTAATATTCTTGTCATATTTCTCTTTGAGTATTTTACTAATATCGTTTGTTTTAACGTTCGATACTATCGGTGTTGGATATAATCGAATTATACGGTCACTCTCATTGATTAGTTTGAAATTATTCGCCTTTGATGTGGCATTATAAATTATTTGCGATGTCCATTAGGCATAATTAATGATTTCCGCACCCCTGCTTACTGCTTAAACGACTCCTGAATGCAAAAGTAGGTGCAGCTTGTTATGAATTAGTTTACAGTTATTATCATTTACAATTACGGTAATGATAATGTTATTAAGTTTTACTTTGTCTACAAAAATTTTATCAAACGTAATGTTGGTTGCTTTGTAACGAGAAGTATATGACGGCAAATTGTTTACCTACTACAACATAGAGACAACTATTTGGATTATGTGTCTTTACTTTAGCGAACATGACTTCCATATTTTAACTGTGTTTGTTTTTAATTATCTGGGTAATTTGGTAGGAAAGTCACGAGACAAAGCTTTATACGCTAAAAGAAAAAGATAAGGAGCTTAACAGTTTCATTAATTCACTTTTCTATTCTGAACAGGATTAAATGTGTTGGTCGAAAATCCTTTCAATCCTACTCTCGATGTAAATTGGTCTTGAATTAATTCGTTGAAGCGAACAAATCTAACTGATCTGGATTTTCTCAAAGTAATTTAATTATAATTTGTCTTCAAACGAGAGCGACTTCTAACTAAATAACAACTGACGACTCATTGGCTCTTCATTCCCCTTTCTGGCAGAAGGAAAATGTTTATCCCTAAATGCAGTAGGTACGTCAGTTAGCAGTCTTACTGTCTTACCCATGAAAGGCAACTATGATTTAAAACTAAACAATGTTATGTATAGTGAGGTCATTGTCCATCTTCACGTGCTACAAGTCAATCTCTCAGTCGATTTTCTAGATTGTCACATTACCAAAACAGTAACTTACTCATTACGCACCTGGTTAAATCAGAACATTTGACTAAATTCCTGCTTTGTCTAATAGAACTTTATAAAATTCTCAATTGAAAAGTGTTCGCAAGGTTCTATTCTAGGGACAACCCATACAAACTTTCTAAAGAACATGTTGACTTGACACAAGCTTTTGATTGCTTTACAGTTCCAATATTGTCCCCAGAAGTTGTTCTCTCTCCTGTTTGTTACAACCCTCGAGTTCCAAGTTGAATTGAGGAGAACATTGTCTGGGAAGCCCGATAGTAACGTTTTTGAAATGCTTGACTCAGTTTTATTGTGTTGTAAATTCTGTTCTGGAGTAAAAGAAATTGTAATATTTTAGTATAAGGCTATAAAAATAAATACAATATATGTACATATATATAGCAACCTAGATATTACTCGGTATCCCCCAGACAGCAAACGTTATCGCTAACATGAGTAATTTAAGGCTACCATCTGTGTAGAATCAAGTCCAGACCATAGATCCTTGGGGAACCCTTTACAACGTCACTCAAGCATATCGACACGCGTCACAGTAAATACACAGCTAGGAACAAGTTTCTCAATCACACGCCAGGAAATCAGAATCCGAAAGGTAAACAGAGCCCTAGACAAACAACAAACAAGTGCCATCTGTAGATCTATCTAGGACTTTAGATCTTGTGGTGATGTGGTCACGACACAGGTAGATCTACACAACCTTGGTCACGTGACACAGGCAGCTATCACGTTGCCTTTACAAATCAAACTGAATTGAAACAATAAACGCACTATATTCCACAGTTGCTGTATTTCAATATGATGCAAATCTTGAGAAAGTTAAGTGGCGTGTAAACTATTAATAGCTACTATTATTTAGTTTATGTTCATTCTGTTTAAAATAGTTTACCGTGAAAATGTTTTTGGTGGTGTGTTGTAAATTTTCATGCTTGTTATTCTTAACATGTGGGTTTTGTATTTTGTCGCCGCCGTTGGCAAAAATGACGTCTTTGCGGGATGTCCCCGTCAATCCAATAGTCATACGTTTTTTACTGAACATCCAGTAAACCTGCACCTCAAAGAAGTAGGTACAGAAGAGCTTGAGATTAGGAGCCTTAAAAAAGAAGATACAAAACAGTCCAACTACCGCTTAAAAGCTAGTTAAACAGCAGTTTTATGTAAAATCATTGTTTGAAAGCTGACGTCACAGCGCTCGAGCGCTGCAAATCATAACAGTTATAAAAAAAGCATTAGCTATCAGCTGTTCTCTGATGTTACAAATAAACCCGTCGGTAATTTTTGTAAGTCCGTTTGTAAAACTTGTATTGTTGCCAACATCTCTTACTTTCGTTTCAAGTACGTCAAAATGGTATTAAAACATTTGCTAGATGTTTCGAATACTGTTGTAATGTGGCAATAAAAGTATGCAATGAGACGTTTGTACTACGACAATCGAATCTGAATGTAAATTTGATATAGCATAGTCCATAGCTGAACCTGAATTCATATAGTCTAATACCATTTACATTTCTGGCATGACTTCGTCATCTTTGAATACTTGCATGAAAAACAAAAACAAAAATGTTTTTTAATACAGTTGCTCAAAAAGTGGCGTATTGCAGGGACGTATAGCGTTCGGGATGTGGGCTATTACATACTCGTGCTTTTTTTTTACCTTTCCCGAACTCGTGCGTTCTCTTTCCCAACTGTCAAAATAATGTCTATTAAAAAGAAAAACCAACCATGAAGTTTTTACTAAAAAAATTCATAGAAGTTTTTATGATTCATGCAAATACGTATATTTCTAAAAAGAAGCTACTAATTTGTCTCTCTGTTTTTGTAATCAGATTTAATGATTTGATTGAATGAATTAGGTTAGGTTTCATTTCATTTCATCTCATTAAATTTCGTTTTCATTTCATATCAATAAAAAAATTCTACTGAAGACTTGGCTGTATGGGCATAGTTTCCTTTGCCTACCAGAATGGGTGAAGAAAAAAAAATCTCTGCTTATATTCTACGGTTGGCGCCATTAGTTAGTTGAGTTTATTGTGTTTTTATTATTTTATTAAATTGCTTCATTTTTTCGCAACTGTATTAAAAATAGTCGTTCAGTACACGTGCGAAACCGTCATTGCAACTTGTTCCGACTGTCAACCCTCGCCTTCGGCTGCGCCTCGGCTCGGGTAGACATTTGTCGGAACTCTTTGCAATGACAACCTTTCCGCACTTGTAATGAAATATACTATTGTTACATTTCAATCTCGCTAATAGATATTCACGTTATGGCTATCCGAATCCTGTAATATGTACCCTTTTTGTCCTTTATTCCCGAAAATATTCCCTAACCTAAAACTTTGTAACATAAAGATCCCGATTTTAGATAGCAAAGAATGAAATGGGATCGGTTTTAATACTTTTAATTTAACCTTTTTTAATCCCATCCCCAGAGCCAGTAACAAAGTCCCATGTTATCCGATGCCTTATCGAACTTCTTTTCCGATTTGGATGACATCTATAAGATGAACATGATGTCCGTGACCCGTGCGTTAACCTATGCGTCATATAGGACACTATAAAAAAAGAATAAAATAGAAACATGGAGGGACTCTAAATTGGATTGCCACGTTTGCAAACTTTTTTGTTGATAAGAATGTACCCTATTAATTTGTCTGGCAGTGTAGACTAACAACAGAGAACAACAACAAACATTTTTAATTTAAAAAATAAAACGTTCCTAATTTCAAATTGATCTTCTGAATGAATGAAAGACTTCCTTCATTACCGTTATATAGAACGCAATTTAAAATTCCCTTTGGAGTGAACGTAATTGTCATTTAGTCATCATCAAATGGTACAGGAAGGGGGCATTGTAGAGAACCCTTTCTTAGCAGTCTCATTAAAATTGTCGGCGAACACTGTCCATTGTTCACTACATCGTGGTTGTGACATTCTACTGTTACGCAATGGACAATTTAAAGTGTTGCAAGGTGAAGACGATGCGTTAAACAATGTTTTAGAGTAAAAAATCATCACATAAGTACTGTTCTTTAAATAAACGTTTATTTTGACCAATAAGGGCTCAACTCAGCCTGTCACAATCCACTGTTGGACCTAATTAGGCCTCTTTCTGGCTGCGCCACAATACTCTGTCCTCCGCCTCCCGCATCCAGTCTGTCCCAGCCACCTTTTATGTCGTCGCCCGTCGGACAAGGGATCTTAGTAAGTGCAAAAATTAAAAAGGGACGGAGGGTGGGGGAGTGTTCACGGGATTCTTGGAAGTTTTTTAGAATGTAGGGTTGGAACCGTTCCATTTTATTACAGTCCTTTTTGTAATTCGTTCCCCTAGTAGAGAGAATTATAATGTAGATAAACGTCCGTGACTGTTTTGAGCATTCCAAACTTTAATCCCAAAACTATAAAATAAATAAACAAATAAACCCTAACTGACGATGCAGAATAACAAAAACCTAAGCTCAAAAACAACTCCATCTCAATAACAAACAGTACTACGAGCCCAGGCCAGTTATTATGATCTATTTCATCACAAAGGCCAAAGTTGAGGCCGCACAGAACTGTCAACAAGGCTTTGTTACCTAAACGGAATATAGTATAAATGCTGATAACTATCGCTATAAATATTAACGATGTTTAGGGAGGCTCGGAGTCGGGGCCCGTCTCTCTGTAAGTGAATAGTCAGCGAAGCTGGAGACTGCAGCGCCGAGAGCCTAATTGACTTAAAGTTATAACGGTGTTAGCACTTCAAATAGAGACCGGCGGCGTCGGGGTATATTTAGAGATGACGTAGGCTGACTAGAATTTTGTAGGCTATGCTACAGAGATAAGAATCTAAAAGGGAAACATGGGGAGGAGCAAGAAGATAAAAACAATAACGTAAATACATACATATTATGAACATGAATCTTTATAATTTTATTGGTTTACTTACATAACTTTTTTCTAATATTTAACACAACTAACTATTTACATTAGGTAGGCACAGTCAGCAACAAAAGTCGATTAACACTTCAGTTTTTTTAATCTCAGTTATTGAGCAAAATATTTGTTCAAAATTGCATGGTGTACTTCTGCTGTAATTTTGAATAAATATTTTGCTCAATAACTGAGATTAAAAAACTGAAGTGTTAATCGACTTTTGTTGCTGACCGTACAAAATAAAATGACAAACTAAAATATTATACAAATAAATACAATAAGAAAATGATTCTTAGGCACATTTGATAGCACAATTATTGAGGAAGGTTATAGGCTATTTAACATCACGCCCTTAAGAGCGAAGCGGAGCCTTAAGAGCGGAGCGGCCCTTAAGAGCGGGGCAAAAAGAAAAAATACAGAAAAATGTACTAAAAAAGTACCTAAGAGAAAACGAAGTAATAGAGCGGGCTAGCGACGTGTTGCCACGGGATGGGTCGGGGTAGCAAAAAATTTAACGCGGAGAAAGTCGCGGGCAGAAGCTATAACGAAAGAAATAAAAAAGATTGTATGTTATACAACGAGACTCTTGAAAGACCCCCCTCAAAAAGATAAATCCGTAGTTTTTCCCTATGTCTCCCTGCCAACAGGGAAATAACCACGAACATCTAACAAATAATATTTCCCACCATAACGACCTCTTGTAACACTAAAAGTACCCTAATGTCTCCAGACCTTTCGATGTTTGCTACGGAGCAGAAAACAAGTGCGAGTTGGATTCGCACACGAAGGGTTCCGTACCACCGTACAATATTTAACAGTAAATGTTTTTTTTTTATGTTAAAAAAAAGGAATTAAAAAATAATTAAATCTCTTTCAAAAATAAACTAACTCAAAATTATGAAATAACTTTAATTTCGAAAGTCGGTGTCTTGGAATCTGTATTTTAGTTTTTTGCCACCGACTTTCGAAATTAAAGTTATTTCATTATTTTGAGTTAATTTCGTAGTTATTAGTTTTAAGTAAAAATTGGAATAATTGTTTGTAATAAGTAGGTAATAGTTTTATTGTAAATATTGCACTAGAAATTGACCAAGGTTTTGAGATGACCCTTTGACACTACTCCCGTAGCTCGTACCATTGTGCCAGGCTATCACACTTACACATATTAGTCCATATCTTGAAAATAACTGAATCGATTTTGATGAAACTGGCACTGTTCCCTAAGTGAAAGTAAATGTAAGCCAATAAAAAAATGGTCACGATCCGATTAATAGTTGCGGAGAAATGCGTGGACAAACATACATACATACATCTATAAAATTTTGTATATTTGTTCAGAAGCCCTAATAGATTGTCATACGTGAATATATTCCAATAATATTACATACATACGTGTCAAATTGATAACCTCCTTTTTTTGAAGTCGGTTAAAACACTTTTCTTGTATGAAGACCCCGTATTTTTAACTTTATTGTTTACTGTTAAAGCGGCCATAGTAGTACACACTCTGTGAAAACTTCAAGTGTCTACCTATTACGGTTCAAAAGATACATCCCTGTGACAGACTGACGGACAGCGGAGTCTTAGTAATAGGGTCCCGTTGGCACTCTTTGGCTACGGAACCCTAAAAATCCTGGCTGGATGGGCCTGACTTTTATCAAATTGCCAACCAAACTCAATCTGAGGTCGAGATGGCACTTTGATAAGGCCCAGTCTGACAAAATGATCAATAAAACCTTTAGAAACGACGAAAGAATACCTACTCTTTTATTCATGTTTTTGGGAAACAAAAAAAAGGTGCAATGACCGACTAGTGGTGCCTACTAAAACAAACGATTGTCATATCGCCAATAAATCTGCTGTAGCCACGACTTTTTCGCAAAGAAGAACTGTGGAATATATAAAGATCATTTGGGGGTCTTTACGTTAAAAGTTCAATAGCATTTTCTATATTAAATGGGCGTTGGCGCTGGTTCCATCCACAATTAAACCAAAATAGGTATATTGCTATGTTTTGCTAATTTAGGTCGTACTAGGTAGGAGCTAGGAATTAATTATCCTAGATCGAGAGGTGATAACATTGATATATCTAACGAAAATGTTCTATATTTTGAGCGAAACTTCGCCTTATTTTAAGGCAGCATATTCTGATTTCGGACATTTCTTCTGTGTTAGATTCATTTCAACCTAATTTGGCACCCTCGTTTGCTTTATATTATCTGTGCTTCCGGCCATTTTGTTTTTCTCTGCCATTAAAAGTCGACCTTCTTTTTCATTAGGTAAAAAATTCAAACAAGTCTAATTGCATCGTTGCATTGTTAGTGCACTGTCGAGTTCTCTCGCTATAATAACGGCTTCATCTAGCATAGTTACTAATTTGTCAATCAACCTCATCAGAAATGATGACAAGCAAAGGCGTATCATTATTAGAGCTAACCCACTCTGTCATTACGCTGATTTCTCTCGCATCAACCTCTTTAGTAAAGTATGTCAACTTGAGCGTAGTCTGAACCTGCAACTAGTACATATTCTAACCCTGAACTAATTCATACATCGAAATAATATAAACAATTGACTATCGATCAATGATATAAATAAAATATAGTTCTAGGTAACAATATAAAACTCCTCAAGTTTTGTAATTCAAGGGGTTTAGGGGTCTACGTCCCGTTAGTAGGTCGTGACCGCTTCCCTTGACATATATTTCCATATACCAATGTACTAGTGCATGGAGGCTATTTTCCGGAGAATTTTATTAACTTTACTACACTAGAATTCCTGATAATATTTCAGTAATTACCGGCGGTATAATGCAGCTAATGTTTTAGTCTTTTTTATGGTTTGATAATGGGTCAAAATTGTGTGTATAATGAACACATGCATGACAAGCAATAACGTTCTTAAAACTTCCAATATTATGTTCTAGGAATAGGATATATGCCTATATCCTATTCCTAGAACAGTTCAATCAATCACCTCACCCTATCGCAGTCCACCGCTGGACACAGGCCTCTCTCAAGCTGCGCCACAACACCCTGTCCTCCGCCTTCCGCATCCAGTCTACCCCAGCCACCTACTTAAGTTCGTTGGTCCATCTAGCTAGTACGTGGTCTCCGCTCCAGGACTCGTCTACTCCACCGGCCATCGGTCCTCAACAAACGTAGCCAGCCCACTGCCACTTCAGTTTGCTTATTCGCAAGCTATCTATGGGCGTAACTCCTGTTCTTTTCAGGATAATTTCTTTTTTTTTTCGCTGAGTACAGTAACTGTACTGATGACTTAATTAGGAAAAAAAAATTGTGTTGTCATTACACCTGCGGGGTAATTGCGTTACACACTATCAGTAGCCATGGCTTTCATTTTGACAGTTCAACAGCATTCATTGCGTCTTTTACGTTGTTGAGCAGACACATTTTTCGAACATAAAAAGCAATGGATTAGCAATATCCTTCAAAATGATTCAGATTGTGATTGATAGTGCGTTTCGTAATTAGGGTACTGATACAAGGAATTATGTAATATTATTGACTGCTCACTTTAATCTCACTTCACCTTAGTTTCTCACTTCACCTTAGTTTTCACAGAGAGATTTTTGCAGAATAGTTCTACAGTGACTGATGATAGATGTAAAATACCACTTCGACGAGAATTCTTAACAAATAAACTTCGGTATGTAGAGTACACGATGTGCACTTAATCTTAATAGCAACACAACATTCTTGAAGACGACAGAAATAAGAACATCTTTATAGATAAATACCACACATAACTTCATTCTTTATCTACTGAAAAAAACCATGTGTTCTAATAAATACATAGATAGATATTATGTACCTACATGTCCTTGTAAGTTATTGTACTTGTTACCAAAAATACACCACTTTATATCTAAACATAAAATATTCATTCAATTAGTCGGTTGAACGAACACAGACCGAATGAAATGAACAAGATAATCAGAACATTTGGACGAACAAACATCACTGCCAGAATAATTCATATTAATAATACTAAAATATTGGCTTTGTCGCTATCGGATTGTCGTCGTACGTTTACAAGGACTCGAACATATTCTATCGATGGTGTTTGTAACTTGAATATAATAATAATCCCAAACCCATAAAATATTTACCATTTGAATCGAAGAAAGCTATTTTATAATCCAGTGTCTGAAGTATTTGCAAAATCGTATACAAAATACGATTATTATTCCAAGAAGGTCCCAATTTGTTATTCAAAATGAAAGACGTCAATGCTCTCATAAAGGTATGTACGAGTAGGTATAATGTACAGACGCCAGCACATCAACCTACCCGAAACTGACAAATTTTCCCAATCAAATTTGAACCTTATGTTTTAGCGATAAAGTTGAAAATCTATTAAACAAATTTGACAGATTGTAGTAGCTCGATGTGCTAGCGACTGTACGAGCTTATTATTTTTAAGGCTGCATCGAAACGAATTTCGCGCTGCGGGTTAAACATTTTATACTAATTTTTTATTAAGTTTTGCTTTTAGTATGCCAAATAGTCCTTTGAAAAAGGTTATAAGTACTTCAGAAATCCTAGATTCTGATTTAAACAGACAATCATCGCTGCGTTTTAACAATACCAATTTATTTAAATTCTAGAAGATTTCACCGTTGCGCCCGTTAACAATAGGTAGGTACTACTTACTAGGTGCTAAGTGGACAGATTTGGTTGAACAAATATTTTGACATAACATTCAAATTCATATTGCGAATAAAAAGGTCAGTTCATTCGTTGTTGTTCAATCATTCAAAATTTAGCCCCACTGAAATATATCGCAACGAATCTATTTTTTTTAAACACTAACAATACAGAAAAACATGGCAACATTAATCGATGTTGCTATGTATAATGTAAGTACCTATCTGTTTTCTTGCCGTATGTGCGTAATCAATCATGAGATAATCACGCATGTTAGTAGGTATTTCATTGTAATTGCTAAAGCGATCAATATACCAAGTACATATTAATAACAAAATTATTAATAACTTAAGAACAGCTACTACTAATAATTACCTATAACTGCTAATTTATATAATCCTGTCCTGTAATATCATTCACTAGGTAATTTGCCTTTTCCAACAACTTAAGTTAATCAGGGACTTATCGTATCCCAGTCTCTCTTTTAATTAAAGCATTATCATTATATTCTAACTACGTATTCTGAATTCCTCACACAATAATTTTAACACTACATCATTTCAGTCCAGTCCCTAATTTATTCATTATTCTGTGCGGAATTCGTGACCGTGGTGGGCGAGTTATACACAGAAGTAAGTTGTAAATAAGTAACAATTAATTTATTTAAGATATCAAGTAACTAAAGCTAGCAGTTACACTTGACACGAAAAAGTAAAATTAAATAATGTTACATGAAGGGTAAAAATACTAGAAACACTAGGTTATGGCGAGTAAAATATGATCGGGGGTCAGAGAGGACCTCGCACGATCTTGGTTAAAAACAGACTGAAGCTCCGAACCAAAAACTCTCCCAAATCTGCCGTTCACTAAACAAAGGACGCGGCAAATCCACATCTGCAGTTCCTAAACAAAGGAAGCGGCAAAACGATTGCCTTTTAAAAGTATAATAAAACACGAGAAATGCAAATGGGTACAATACAAGACAACTAAACATAATAGGACAATGAAGAACCTTAACTAAAAGTAAAGAATCATGAAAGACAATAGTACCTATAACTTAAATCGCTTGCAGATGTTCAACGTGGGAAAAACACAAAAATTAAACTTTCTAAAAATTATTACAATAAGTTCCTCTATAAAAATATTACATTCTTAAAACTATGCAAAGGATGGGTACGTGAGACACAGTCCCTACAGTACCCCCCTACCAGTGATAAAGATCACGAAACACCTATACACTTGACACGAAAAAGTAAAATTAAATAAGGTTACATGAATGGTAAAACTACTAGAAACACGAAGCTCGCCGTAAACTATTACGGCGAGCTTCGGCGAGTAAAGTATGATCGGGGGTCAGAGAGGACCTCGCACGATCGTAGTTCAGCACAGACTGAAGCTCAGAACCAAAACTCTCCCAAATCTGCCGTTCACTTCACTAAACAAAGGACGCGGCAAATCCACATCTGCCTTTTAAAAGTATAATAAAACACGAGAAATGCAGATGGCTACAATACAAGACAACTGAAAATAACAGAACAATGAACCTTAACTATAAATAGCAAATAGGTACAATACAAGATAACTAAACATAATAGAACAATGAACCTTAAAAGTAAAGAATCATGAAAGACAATAGTACCTATAACTTAAATCGCTTGCAGATGTTCAACGTGGGAAAAAACACAAAAATGAAACTTTTTCCTCTATAAAAATATTACATTCTTAAAACTATGCAAGGGATGGGTACGTAAGACACAGTCCCTACAGTACCCCCCTACCAGTGATAAAGATCACGAAACACCTGCCTGATAGTAATCAGGAAATTTAACTCGCCTACCAGAACGACGAGGAATATGCTTGCCAGGCCAACTTAGGTTCCAGTGAGTCGGAACCGGTTGCCGCATAGTTCACGGTGAGTCGGAACTGTCTGCGAAGATGTCCCCAGTGAGTCGGGGTGGCGCAGGCGCTGCGTTATGGTTCCAGTGAGTCGGAACCGGTTGCCGCATAGTTCACGGTGAGTCGGAACTGTCTGCGAAGATGTCCCCAGTGAGTCGGGGTGGCGCGGGCGCTGCGTTATGGTTCCAGTGAGTCGGAACCGGTTGCCGCATAGTTCACGGTGAGTCGGAACTGTCTGCGGAGATGTCCCCAGTGAGTCGGGGTGGCGCGGGCGCTGCGTTATGGTTCCAGTGAGTCGGAACCGGTTGCCGCATAGTTCACGGTGAGTCGGAACTGTCTGCGGAGATGTCCCCAGTGAGTCGGGGTGGCGCGGGCGCTGCGTTATGGTTCCAGTGAGTCGGAACCGGTTGCCGCATAGTTCACGGTGAGTCGGAACTGTCTGCGAAGATGTCCCCAGTGAGTCGGGGTGGCGCGGGCGCTGCGTTATGCTCCGGTGCGTCGGATGTGGTATAGCGCCGGGTTGAGGCTGGCTGCTGCGTCGACCAGGAGAGGAATTGAGCTCTTCTTGTTGACCGGCCGAAAGTGCAGTGTGCTGTGCCGAGGTTGCTGATGAGGCTGAGGGTGATGACCAGGTATGCGCGGTCGCTGCATGCTGGTGGTCAGGATACCCGTTGAAGCCGTGGGAGCTGGCTGGCTGGGAATGCGCGTTATCCGCGGCTAGTGACTCCCGCTGGCGTTTCCCGGCTGCGACTGGTTTCGTCTGTATGCGCGCATTGCGGCTCTGCTGCGACGGTGATGCTTCACGTCGTCGGTAGCTGGATCGCTCGCCATTTTAACACGTACCTTGATTTAACACTCGCGAAACTCTTTACGCACTGTCTCGAACTCACGCTATTTGATAGCTTTGATCACGTCGGGGTCACCACTGTGCGGAATTCGTGACCGTGGTGGGCGAGTTATACACAGAAGTAAGTTGTAAATAAGTAACAATTAATTTATTTAAGATATCAAGTAACTAAAGCTAGCAGTTACACTTGACACGAAAAAGTAAAATTAAATAATGTTACATGAAGGGTAAAAATACTAGAAACACTAGGTTATGGCGAGTAAAATATGATCGGGGGTCAGAGAGGACCTCGCACGATCTTGGTTAAAAACAGACTGAAGCTCCGAACCAAAAACTCTCCCAAATCTGCCGTTCACTAAACAAAGGACGCGGCAAATCCACATCTGCAGTTCCTAAACAAAGGAAGCGGCAAAACGATTGCCTTTTAAAAGTATAATAAAACACGAGAAATGCAAATGGGTACAATACAAGACAACTAAACATAATAGGACAATGAAGAACCTTAACTAAAAGTAAAGAATCATGAAAGACAATAGTACCTATAACTTAAATCGCTTGCAGATGTTCAACGTGGGAAAAACACAAAAATTAAACTTTCTAAAAATTATTACAATAAGTTCCTCTATAAAAATATTACATTCTTAAAACTATGCAAAGGATGGGTACGTGAGACACAGTCCCTACAATTCTTTTTTTTTATGAATCCTATTCACTAATATACCTAACCGTTATTTCCCATCAAATGAACCGTTACCTAAGACTACATACGCACAATGTAGGTACGTCTTGTATTCTATGACCCTAAGATTATTAGTGTAATTACGATCCATTGAACTAGGCTATCACTCATAACAGTACCAACGGAATCTGGGGCTAATAGTCGCCAATTAGAGTAGGACGGTGAACCAACCTTAGTAATAGACACAATTATAGACTAATAAGATCAACGCACTAAGAAATGAGTAATGAAAAGCTGTTCCTATAACCTACAGTGACAAATCTGTCTCTAATTGAAATACATATTTTATACTTCCCAAAAGCGTGGGAAAGGAATGAACGAATGAGATACTGTGAACTTCCTTTAGCGCAAATATTTGAATTTGTGAATCGAAGCGAAAGTGTATCTATGGTAAATGTGAGCCGTGGGCGTTGGTCATGGCCACAAATAAAGTCATGTGTTTTTAGAAAAACAATATAATGGATATTTCCTTCACGTTCGTTGACACTGATCAGGGGGCCTAAAAAGACCACTTTGGCAGAATCATAAAAGGATAACATTATGAATCATAATATGGCGAAGACAGTCCGTGTTTTTCTTTTATCACTGCACTACGTAGGTACAATCAAAGAGATTGGGATTGAATTTGGATTGGATTGATTGGTATTTTAGCACAGAAAAAAAAATAACTGAGAAATCCTTCACCAATGGGATTTGATAAGATTAACTTAACAGTTAACTGTCCATTTAGATTCATAATGTTATCCTTTTATGATTCTGCTATAGTGGCCTTTTTATTCCCTCAGACTTTAAAAATCGAAATTTGATGCCGATTTGTCAATGATTGGAGGTGAATAATGTCTACACATCATAGAGAAAACAGATACTTTAACAAATGAAAGTCATAACAAAGAGTTTCTCTTGTTATGCTAATTAACGTAAGATGAAAATCAAACAATGTTTTACAAAGAAATTAGTACATGTCGGTAAGCTAAATTACGTGTCGAGACAACGGTAAATGTCTCTATGAATCATCTGACTAAGTACAAACTATACACATAGACGATAAAATCTGTTAGGTTTCAATTTACAGTCCATTACTGCTTACAAATCTATAATCGAAATTCATATCGATGTGAAACCGTAATGGTGCATAAAACGTATTTATTATCATCTGTGTGGTCGAACGGCCGAACCACAGTTTTCTTGCCAGCCAGTGGTACCATAGTTACTGTTAATGGTGTCTTATGAACGTCTATTATTACTTCAACAGAGTTACCGTTAGAGGTGCAAAAAAAATCGCACTGAGCCGAAAACTGAGTCACTGATTGAGATTTCTGGGTCATTTTACTTCTTAGTTTGACTTGTTGGTTAGAAATATGAAGCATTTGTGCTGGCAGGTTAATTAACTAACAATTGAAAAATATAAAGAAATGTGTTAATAAAACGCTGTTGAGTTCAGCTCTATTTGATTTGCGAAAATACAATTTCATTTTGGTTACACAAAATTTTCTGCGATTGTTACAGAACAGACTGAAGCCGTAAATATTTCATACAAAAATAATTGAAACGTGTTTGCAGATGTGCCTTGTTATATTTAAAGTATCCTCACGGCCGTACGTGCCTCTCCCAATGAAAACAAAACAATACAAATTGAGGATACCCGCAGTAAATAAATAATGTTGGTGCCACACCTGCTGACATCCCAACATTACTTACAGACCCAATGGCAATTCAATTTATTTGGACACCTGCTCCTGTCTCTGAAAGCCGAGTATTTCGTAACAGGTTCACTAAAATAACAGTTCTTTGTAACTAGCTAGAGAACCTTTTGAAGCTGTTATTTTAGATACCAACATAGTTCATGCCTAGTTTTAATAAGTAGAACCCATAATAAATAAAAATAAAAGTGAAGGGCGACCTGTTTTTACGTTTGACTGATACCAAAGTTAAAGTTGCCTATTTTAATTTAATTTTGAATTTTCATCCCATGTTGTTTGCTGTTCAAGGTGAAACAAAATAAATTAAAACTGAAATCAAACATTTTATCAACATTGTAGATTGTTTTTGCTTACAAATTAATTAATCACTATCGAACATTGAACTTGTAACAAAAAACGCGAAAACAATAATAACTTGAATTTAAATGAGTATGTTTATATATTTTTAGCATTCGCATAAAAAATTTGTAAAGTCACATGTAAGTATAAAATTAAATATTGTTTATAAAACTCAACCAATAAATGGAAATAAAAACTTTACAAAAAAAACTCGTATTACTAATAAAATAAGCACTAAACCTTGCATTGACTATCATGAGACTTTAGACTATCATCCAAGGCTCGAGGTCAATGAACTATTTTTTTGCCGCCTCCAATCACGTTTTACATTTTTTTTTTGGCAAAAGCTTCATGGCTTTAAAGAAACGATACTTTGCACTCGCTTCACTTAAAATAATTGGAGAAAAATTGTTCAAAATGTTATAATGTTTTTGACGACTAATAGCTGTTTTAAGAGTTATTTATTTAAGTTCATTGGCCTTGATTTTGCGGAAGTTAAGTACCCATATTATTATCAGACAGGTCAGTGAATGTGGTAACGAACGTTTACAGCAGAAATATAAATATTAAACACTTGCAAGTTATTATCATCATCTGCGTAGCCTTTTCCCAACTTTGTTGGGGTCAGCTTCCAGTCTAACCGGATGCAGCTGAATACCGGCATTTTACATGGAGCGAAATATTAAAAAAAATATTATAACATTTTTGCAAATACATATTATACAGATTTTTATTTTTCATAAAAATAAAAGGAAACCTGGACTTATACCTAGTTAATTTAAGTCTGAAATCGAAATCCCGTCTTGAGCAAGCGTAGTGATCAATGCTCGTGCCTTTTCTGTATTCTCATAAAGAGAGGCCTTTTCCTCTGCAGTGGGACAATAATAGGCTGGTATTAAGGCACACACGGCAACACAGAGGGGGCCGTGGCTAAATAATAACAACCGCACAGGTCGATCGATCAGGTTAAGCTACGCTTGCCGCGGTTGGTCTGTGGATGGGTGACCATCTTTACATACCGTGACCCCATCGTGCCTCGGAAAGCACGTTAAGCCGTAGGTCCCAGCTGTCATTCGTGGATCTTTGACAGTCGTTACGGGTATTCAGAAGCCCGAAAGTCTGACAACCAGTCTTACCAAGGGGTATCGTATTACCCAGTAACTGGTTTGTGGAGGTCAGATAGGCAGTGCCGACCGACCGACCGGTAGGGACCGACTGCCAGCGAATACCAGTATTCAGCTGCATCTGGTTAGACTGGGAGCCGACTCCAACATAGTTGGGAAAAGGTTAGGCAGATGATGACACGGCAACACGTGAAGCTATACATCTGCAGTCTTAGCTGACCTCGCATTGTATAGGTTTTTCTTACAATCAGATTTCAGCTTATACTGGTTATGTATATCTGTGCGTACCTATGCCCTATGCATCATTAATCAATCATACCTATCCGAAATCACAAAAAACAATGACTAATTATGTTCAATACTACTCTTCTCTATGTAGAACAAAGTCAAAGATATACTCTTCAAGCATAATTACTCCGGTATTAATGTAAAATTATATAATAGAGCGCATTACATAAAGCATGAAGTAACTTTGCACTCGCCCACAATAATCTTGAGAAATACTACTCAGTATTATATTAGAACTGTTGTCAGACACGCCACTGTCGCCATTACTCCTGATGAACAGGTTTTTCCCATCTAATTATCTTTACCGTCCAATAGATAAACATCTATTAGGTTATTTGAAAATCATATCAAATTAATATAGGTAGGTATCTATGTACATACATAACGCCAACCTGTCTGATCAATGCTCCTCCCTTCTCTGTATGAGAAGGTCTTTCCCCTACAGAGGAACAATGATAGATAATGTTATATTATTACTGACTAGCTTCTGCCCGCGACTTCGTCCGCGTGATATTTCTTGATACTCCGACCCATCCCGTCGCATCGCATCGCCTTCCCGCGCTATCACTTCATTTTTGCTTAGCGTTCTGTCTGACTTTTTTTCTTTTTGCTCGGCTCCTACAGGTCATAGCGTGATGTTAAATAGCCTATAGCCTTCCTCAAGAAATGGGCTATCAAATGCAAAAAGAATTTTTCAAATCCGACTGGTAGTTTCAGAGATTAGAGCGTTCAACCAAACAAACTCTTGAGCTTTATAATACGTAGTAAGTATAGATACTTGATAATGTTATAGTATTACTAGCAGTGTACCGCGGTTTCACTCGCATAAGTGTCGATCCCGTCGGAATAGCGGGATAAAAACTATTCTATGTCCTTTCCCGGGACTCAAACTATCTCTATACCAAATTTCATCTAAATCTGTTCAGCGGTTTAAGCATGAAGAGGTAACAGACAGATAGACAGATACACTTTCGCATTTACAATATTATAGTAGGGATAAAAGCAAAACATAGATTCTTGAATAAGAAAAACTCTCATCATCTGCCTAACCTTTTCCCAACTACGTTGGGGTCAGCTTCCAGTCTAACCGGATGCGGGTCGAATACCAGTATTTTACATGGAGCGACTGCCTATCTGACCTCCACAACCCAGTTACTGGGTAATACGATACCCCTTGGTAAGACTGGTTGTCAACTTTCGGGCTTCTGTCGACCCGTAACGACTGTCAAGATCCACAAATGACAGCCGGGACGTACTTTCCGAGGCACGAAGGGGTCTTGGTATGCAAAGATGGTCACCCATCCACGGACCAACCGCGGAAAGCGTAGCTTAACCGGATAGATCAAACCCCGTGCGGCTCTTATTACACACCCACAAGCCCCTCATAAGATAAACAAAAACTCAATAAAAAAAAACTCCGTGTATCGTATAATAAAATACTGAGTTTTACAGCTGCTTCAAATAAGCCTTTAAAACGAGTTGAGGAATGGAAACAAATGCCCGGAACAGTGGAACACAGAGCTAAGAGGCTCATTGGCGACGTAAAACAGGTGGATGCCAGCTTCACAGCTTGGCTCATCGCCGCAGGGTTGCCTGCTTGTCGGTCTTCTACAGATTGTACTTCGGTGAGTGTGCCCAAGAACTCCACGACCTCATTCCACCGGCCCCCTTCTACCTTCGGACATCCAGACGCACTGCAAGTTACCATCCCTGCCTAGTTGCTATTCCACCAATTCGCACTAGGCGTTTTCAAATGTCCTTTATAATGCGCACAGCAAAAGAGTGGAACTCTCTACCTGCGTTTGTGTTTCCGAGTGCATACAACCCGAATCTCTTCAAAGTAAGAGTGAAAAGGCTTCTACTGGGTAAGCTCACTCCATCGTAGACTTTGTCTGTGTCATCTCTGGCCTAGATTAGAGGCAAGAGCAGACCCATTTCTAAAAAAAAAAATGCTTTTTATGGATACAGCTGGATCTATTAATCCTCACCCTACTTGCGAAACACACTATCAATCTCAACCAGAATCATTTTGAAGCATATTGTTAATCCATTGCTTCATATGTTCGAAATATTTGCTTGTTTGACAACGTAAATAACGCAATGTACGTTGTTAAACTGTCAAAATTAAAGCCATTGCTACCATTAGTGTGTTACCTACGCAATTAAACCCGCTGCATCTGATTCTGAAATTCGTGTCCTATTCTTAACATTCCTTCTTTAATACGAATCCAGATGTCATCATCATCATCATCAGCCTATAATGTTCCCACTGCTGGGACACAGGCCTCCTCTCAGTGAGAGGGAGTGGGCCGTAATCCACCACGCGGGCCAAGTGCGGGTTGGTAGATGTCACATGTCTTCGAATTTTTGGTTCTAGGACATGCCGGTTTCCTCACGATGTTTTCCTTCACCGTTTTGTGAGCAGTGGTGATGAAATAATTTACACAAAGTAAAGCGCCTGTCTGGGTTCGAACCTACGACCTACAACTCGTAAGTCGCGGCCGTTACCACTTGGCCACCACTGCTCCATGTCCTATGCTCCGTGTCCTATTCTTAACATTCCTTCTTTAATACGAATCCAGATGTAGTGACTTCTAAACTAATACACACGATAACGTATATTTAAAGCCTTAGTCCAAGTTAAACATGACTTATTCTCGGTCTGAGTCCCCCACAGCCGATAAACGCTATATTTAGACAGAGCTTAGTAGTCATTTAATTTTTAATGACAACTTTAAATAGACGTTGCCTTGTTAAACATCCTTTGTCAAATTAAATATTTATTCGATTTGTAAACATAGGATTATAAAGTATTCATACGAATTGGTATAAGTGCAAACTATAACAAAGGTTCACATACGTAATACCTACGGAAGTCTATGGCTAGAGTTAACGAGCCATGTTGGCCATGAAACAACAGCTCTCTGAGAATGTATTGGACGATAAGAAAGAGCTAGACTGCTTATCTAGTACTTGATTTATTATATACGTTAGCTAGCCGCAAATGGAAATACAGGCACGATGAAACTTGCTTTTCCTAACCGCGAAGGCTAAACCGAAACGTCAATGAATCACTCTACCGATAAGTACGAGTATATGACCGAGAAGTGTGTTTACAGATGTTATAAAATATTGAAACACATCGAAATAAAACACAAGTGCTAACGTGTTTAAGATAAAAGTTGTAAACAACGCAATGAAAACAATGTTATTTTCAAGACGCTTAACCTTAAACTCTATTCTAGAGACTTCTCCGAATATCTTGAAACACGTATTCACTTCCATCGATCATTTTAAATCTGACGTGTTTTGTTTCTTACGTAATTTGGTGATAAAGAGCGTGCGTGTGGGAAAATCTCCGGGAAAACGTTAAACGAGAATCGCGTGTTAGCGGTTTAACCGAACGCGGTGAAATCTGCCCTTTGCAGTGTTAAGCATCGCATTGCGGAATGTTCAGATCCAATTTGCATAATATACAAAAATGTTAATTAAATGCAAATGAAATTTCTTTCAGGTTTTATTGTCCATTATCTTTGAGATCTCTTTGCTGGTATGGTGATTGCGGCTTTCTCTTTGTTTGGTTATTTTATTTTATTATTAATATGGACAATATTGTTGGAAAGATCAAATAGTCATTATTCAAAATCATTTTATCTTTAGATTTTAGATAAAGGTTCATTTCCATTATAAGCTTTGATCATAGATAAAGATATCTGCTAAAACCCGCATAAGCATGGATAAGAAGTATTAGCAAAAGAAGCACGTGCTCCCCACAGCTGTATCCCCCAGCTGTATCCCCCAGCTGTATCCCCACTATATTATACATAAAGGCAGATTTAGACAGATCCAGTGACTGGCGCCGAAATCGAGACAAGCCAGCGCTGACCCGAAAAAAAACCCGTGTAAATTGATTTCAAGTCAATCCAGTGGCGGGAAGTCAGCGCTGGCTTGTAAATTCGCACACGAATATTTAGAAGCCAGTCGAGGCGCGGGCACTGGCGACGATAACTGACTTGTGCACTGACCCTGTCTAAAATTGCCTTACCACGAATTCCTAGGAGAGTCCCTAGGTACATATCCATTGAAGTTTGAACTTCCAAATATTTGTACGCCTCGATTCGTTTCCGCCAAAGATATAGAACCGCAGCAGTAATCATCAAAGTAATAATGGTTTATTCTGTGATAAACATCCGTTTCCTCAGATGATCTAGGTCAAACAATCAGATTATTCATCATATTCTTATGGGGTAACATTAGTCAATTTCTGCACCTACATATTTATAAAGAACCTAAATCCATTCGATCCATTCGAAAACTTAAGTGAAGTGAGCTGTCATTCCATCTAATGCTCGAGATTGACAGTTCACTTCAACCTCATTTTTCACCTAAGTTCTTACGATGAACTTTTTGCAGAATAGAACAGTACGTTTCCAGGTTGTTCTGGAAAATTTCAATGCTATCACACATATCATAACATAATCAGAAAGAAAGAAAGAAAAGAAAGAAAATCAGCCTATAATGTTCCCGGTGCTGGGGCACAGGCCTCCTCTCGGTGTAGTGTTGCCCAAATGCAAGACCAAGACAAGACCTTAGCCAGTCTTGGTCTTGGTCTTGCGTCAATACACCTGGTCTTGGTCTTGGTCTTGGTATTGCGCTCTCAGTCTTGGTCTTGGTCTTGGTCTTGCAGCAAGAGTCTCGCAAGTCTTGCGAGACTCTACTACTTAGACTAGACTACATTCAAATACCTATTAGCCTATTGCTCAGGGTGGCAGGGACATCGACGCGCAACCGCTTACCATGGATTCAGTACATGATTCTGGACCCCGTGGAAATTTTTCGTCGGCTTTTTCTTAATTTTTACGTTTTTTTCTGCAATTTTTTTTTTACTGTAAACTGTATAAAATCATTATTTCTATCTGACCCAATGAAATTTTTAATTAAAAAATAGTGAATTCACTTGTTTCACTTAAAACAGTAATGTAAATAAAACTCGAAAGAGCTACCTGATCTGCTGTATTGTTAAAGTTTATTTGCGAGGTCAACACTGTCTTCGTACCTACGCTATTAGCTTTCAAATGCCGCGACAAAGGGTCCGCAGCGCCAAGCGGTCTTCTCGTATTATTAACGCACTTGAAAATAAACTTTCAAATTATTACAATAAAGTGCATAAATGCTTGAATGTGACAAAAAATGCGGAAGATTGCGGGAATTCCCGCGCGGCGTCGAGTCGGCCATGAATTCACACTTTTGCATTTCGCCGATTTTAACGGATTTTTGCCAGTTCCTAGATTTTGTTGATCGCAAACGGGCGTGCTGTTTGCGAATTTGTGATCTTAACGTACTACGTATTACGTACCTACTGTACGTAATACACTGACCGACCAACAGTTTATTCGCGGAACGTCATATTTTACCAATCAACCATGAACCTTAATGCTTTAGCGATAAAGTTGAAAATCTGTTAAGGAAATATGGCAGATTGTAGTAGCTTGATGTGCTGGCGTCTGTACCATAACATCAGCTGGCTTAAAAACTGCAACTATTACTAGACCTAATCGACTCGCTGTTAGTTATAAATTTTGCTGAATAGAAGAACAATATAAACTTTGAAACATAAATACCTACATAATTTTTACCAACCTACTAACGTTAGATCTGCACATTACACTTATACAAGTATAATATAATACTCTAAGTAGATATACCTACAAGGTATGAAATGAACTTTGGTAGAAAGTTATGGTAGGTACATTTTTATCACATATGGGAACAAATTTGTAAGTAACACGCTACCTACCTACTTAATAAATAGTCGAAACATATAATAATCAATACAATTAGTGTTGCCCAAAATCGGTCTTGGTCTTGCAGTCTTGGTCTTGTTCTTGCATTTTTGCAAGACCAAGACCAAGACCAAGACCGACTTATTGTAGCAAGACCAAGACCAAGACCGACCCTGCAAGACTTGAGCAAGAACAAGACTAAGCCTGCAAGACTCTTGCGTCTCGCAGTTAAGTCAAACTGAGATTTGGGCGTTATAGTAGGTATTTGGTTTCAATCCCGATTTTGATAGACGTTCCCCAGTATCAAAACCGTATCGTCATAACACTAACAGGTATTGTATTGATTATTATATGTTTCGACTATTTATTAAGTAGGTAGGTAGCGTGTTACTTACAAATTTGTTCCCATATACAGTGATAAAAATGTATCTAGCATAACTTTCTAGCAAAGTTCATTTCATACCCTACAAGGTATGAAATGAACTTTGCTAGAAAGTTATATCTACTTAGAGTATTATATTATACCTACTTGTATAAGTCTAATGTGCAGATCTAACGTTAGTAGGTTGGTAAAAATTATGTACCTAGGTATTTATGTTTCAAAGTTTATATTATTCTTCTATTCAGCAAAATTTAAAACTAACAGCGAGTCGAGTAGGTCTAGTACTAGTAGCAGTTTTTAAGCCAGCCGATGTTATGGTACAGACGCTAGCACATCAAGCTACTACAATCTGCCATACTTCTTTAACAGATTTTCAACTTTATCGCTAAAGCATTAAGGTTCATGGTTGATTTACCTTAGCGCTTCCCCCTTAAATTGATGAAGCTTTAGAAAAATAATTATCCCCTCATAACGAATCTAAAATAAAAGTAGTAAATGGGTCATTCAATTATGTAGATGATTAAAATGCCTCATGTGACGCGTCTGTTAGATTCATTGGGATTCATGGCTGACTCGACGCCGCGCGGGGATTCCCGCAATCTACCGCATTTTTTGTCAGGTTCAAGCATTTATCATGCACTTTATTGTAATAATTTTAAAGTTTATTTTCAAGTGCGTTAATAATACGAGGAGACCGCTTGGCGCTGCGGTCCCTTTGTCGCGGCATTTGAAAGCGAATAGCGTGAGCGCGAAGACAGTGTTGACCTCGCAAATGAACTTTAGCAATACAGCTGATCAGGTAGCCCTTTCTAGTTTTATTTACATTGCTGTTTTAAGTGAAATAAGTGAATTTACTATTTTTTATTTAAAAATCAAAATTGGGTCAGATAGAAATAATGATTTTATAGAGTTTACAGTAAAAAAAATTACAGAAAAAAACGTAAAAAATTAAGAAAAAGCCGACGAAAAATTTCAACGCAGGAGGGTCCAGAATCATGTACTGAATCCATGGTAAGCGGTTGCGCGTCGATGTCCCTGCCACCCTGAGCAATAGACTAATAGGTATTTGAATGTAGTCTAGTCTAAGTAGTAGAGTCTCGCAAGACTTGCGAGACTCTTGCTGCAAGACCAAGACCAAGACCAAGACTGAGAGCGCAATACCAAGACCAAGACCAAGACCAGGTGTATTGACGCAAGACCAAGACCAAGACTGGCTAAGGTCTTGTCTTGGTCTTGCATTTGGGCAACACTAAATACAATACCTTTTAGTGTTATGACGATACGGTTTTGATACTGGGGAATCAAAATCGGGATCGAAACCAAATACCTACTATAACGCCCAAATCTCAGTTTGACTTAACTGCGAGACGCAAGAGTCTTGCAGGCTTAGTCTTGTTCTTGCTCAAGTCTTGCAGGGTTCAGTCTTGGTCTTGGTCTTGCTACAATAAGTCGGTCTTGGTCTTGCAAAAATGCAAGAACAAGACCAAGACTGCAAGACCAAGACCGATTTTGGGCAACACTATCTCGGTGAGAGGGAGTGGGCCATAATCCACCGCGCGGGCCCAGTGCCGAACGGTAGATGTCACATGTCTTCGAATTTTTGGTTCTAGGATTCCTCACGATGTTTTCCTTCACCGTTTTGAGAGCAGTGGTGAAGAAATATTTCAACAAAGTAAGTTGTGAATAATTAATTAATGAAATAAAATGCTCCCACAGTAAAAGATTTCTCCTTGATACAAATACCACCTGCAATCTTAGTAAAGTCAGTAATAAAAGCTATAAAACAGGAAAACATTGAGTGTTATGTTCGGCCTGTTTTATTTTACTGTAAGTAACATTAACACCATTCGCTTTTAGCCCAGATATTATTGCTATGTTACAGTAGCGAAGGGTCAATTTTTGTAAGATGTAAGCCGGAGTAGATATCTTTAAAATGATTTTATTATTTGTCTATAGAATGACTGTAGGTACCATTTTGCAAAGGGAAGCCAGTAGGAATCGATTTGTATGAAATGCTGCTATGTTATAACTATGGCTGGCTATGTTAGAACTTACTGGATGCATGTAAGTCACTTTTTATTCAAACGCTATCTGAAATAATTAAGTTATATCAAGAATTTAATTTATAGGTACGTAAACAGATAAACACGACATTAGCATAATTAAATAAAGCAACATCTTTTAAATTATATGTTTTTTTTTTAATACATATGTTGGTAGGTACAACAGCTTTGGCTTAGGTACCTAAGTCTAAAAAGAAAAAAATACTAAATTTTCATTGCTTATCTTGTATTAGGTACTGAAAAAGTAAGACACGTGTTAGTTAAAACTATGTCAAAGTTTTAAACTCGGTACATTTATATTCATTTTAAAGTTCCAACGACATGGAACCATAAACAACTATATGCGGCTGCATAGTAAGTTATTTTAATGCAAATATTATTATGAAACGAATATCTAAAGCGCATGTTAAAGAGGTTGACACAAAGCCTCGTGCTCAGTTGTATAACACAGGCAAAGGCTATGTCGCCGACTGCCACGGCACCGACCTTCATCACTCGAGGGTCATGGCTTTCACGCAAAACGACTAATTTCAGAAGAACCACCATGAAAGCTGTTCTGTTAGCACACCACGACTTCACAATTTACCGTATTATGTCTGCAAAACACGGAATAAATCGCGGACTCTTACTACGAGAACTCGATGCTGGTTTAGTGTCTTATAAACATAATATTATAAATTATGTCTGTATGATCGCGTTATTCTTCTAAACTCCGCAACGGATTTTGATGCTGTTTTCACCATGATATAGACAATTTATTCTGGAAGGTTTATGTGTATAATACGTTGGTATTAAACTAACATATAATAAAGAAATCTCCATGTTTTGTCAAATCGTAAACACCGTGCGAGGCAGCGGCGAAGCGGCGGGTCGCTAGTTGAAGATAAAACAAATGTTTACATTACGTTGAGCAGATGTGGCCTTTTCGACACCCGAATAAAATACACAATTGCAGTAACCAGGTTATAACATCGGTCAGTTTATTATTACACAAGAGAATTAATTATTTACGTTTTTAGGAAATGTGCTAATAACTTGTGTATTTTACGTAAGTTTTCGCTTTTTGATCTATTCAGACTGCTGAAGAATAGTGTTACAAAAACTAACTAACTAGCTAACCTGTATTGTACCACTGCAGGGAAAGGCCTCTCTCCCTTTTCTTTTCTTTAAATAATTATTTTTTCTTTCTTTCTTTCTTTCGGTAGGATTGAAGCTCGTCCCGCCATCTTCGTCTTGGACTAGAATTTAACTAAAATAATGAGTTATTATAACTGTTTGATATTTCAGACTTATTCCTTTCGTAATTAAAACACTTTTTTGATAACTTTTTATTGCAAACATAACTAAAGCTACTCTAAAATACTACACAATTAACCTTACTGACACTTATCACGCAAAACACTTGTATTAATATACACTTATTGCATTTTGAGTCAACAAAACAACAAATAATGAAAAGAAATATATTTGAAAAGGCTACAAGGGCACTTTGCTACGGCGTAGCACCGTAGGACCTTCGTAGGCGTATTAAGAAAAGACATTTTTTTAATTCAACTCGATCATCGTAAACTCGTAGTAGGTAATCGAATGCCTAGTGATTTTTACAGCAAATTCTAATAAGTTGTAAACACGAAAGCCATGACCCTGAACGATATTGCTGAACGCGTAAGCCTGAGCTTTCTTACACAATTTATTAAATGTCTGCTGTAGCGTGATAAAGCAGGTTCTAGACAGGAAGATAAACGATCATCTTGTGTTTGTCACAATCATCTGATTGACCTCAGCATAATCAGCCTACGATGTACTGCTGGGACACAGGGGTCCTTTCTTCGAAAGAGAGTGGGCTGTAATCTACCACGTGGGCCCAGTGCGGGTTGGTAGATATCACATTGTCTTCCGATTGACCTAATCAAGGCTTATTGTGTTTTTCTATTGAATAACAGTGACCCGCATCTGTTTCGCACGGTTTTTACGACTTGGCAAACCATCGAGATTTCCTTATTCTTAGATGGTTTAATAGTAATGTATTGTATATACACCTACCGGAATAAATTTTCTAATAATGATCGTGAAAACTGCAATAAAATCTATTGCGTAATTTAGAAGAACAACTCAGTCTCTCAAACAGGCAAGAAAAGCGTAAAATCGCCTTTCGTGTCCATCTGTGTGACTGCTTATGATATACAACGTATCCCATAATTATTAAAAACCTGCTCATGACTACCCGAGAACAAATAATAAAAAAGTATTATTTAATTATTTTTTTTTTGAAATTACAAAATTACATAGAAATCCACACAATTTTTCAAATATTTCGATTTTTTTTGTGTTGGCAACTTAAGTAGTTCTGCTATCCACCACAACCCTTAAAAATCCCAGAATACCTGTAGTTTTTACACACAAATCAATCAAAATTATTTTTTTCCTTAAAATTTTTATTTTTTTTTATTTTTAGCCTACTTTGTAATTAATTAATTTTTTTTTTTCATTATTTTTCTCGAGTAGTCATGAGCAGGTCCACTCTCTGCTTATCGTTGAATTTTGGGACACGTTGTATACAGATTATCCAGTATTCTTTCGTTCATGAATGTAATAGTTTTTATTTATTTTTCTGTAACATGTACCTATTGGCTTTGGTTATGTCTCATGATTATTTTTTTTCCGTCCGCATATTCTTATTGTTTCTTATTTTTAATTGTTACATTTCTTTGATAGATATCGTTTGATGTATGTGGGAGAATTATGAATCTGTGAATTAAGGCGAAATGTGTCCCAGAGAAGATGTTTTGACGCATTTCGGCTGCACGTAAAATCAATTTTTGTCCTCAAAAACTACAAATTTGCCTTATTTTTTTTCATGATTATTAAAATTGAAGATTTTCTTTAGTGAATTATGAGGGCCAAAACACGATTGACATTATTTGACTCGATACAAAAAAATCGCAAAGTTTCCTCAAAATTAGCATTTTTTATGAGAAAAAACGGTTTTATTCGTTTGTAAATACAGCAATTTCAATAAAATTTCGTCTATACGTTCACCATTAAAGACTTTAGGGGATTATGGTTTTATTTTATTGTAAAAGAGCAAATAGAATTTTAAAAAGAAATATTTATAAAAAGCGGGCGCGCAGGTCAGACATCCCACCGCTCCTGCAGTCCCGTCAGTCGGCCGCAGCGCGTCTTAGAGAGCACCCGTGTACAACTTTATTGCGCCCGTTTTCGCCGACTACTCAAGCGGATATTGAAATAAAGTAATAAAAAAATATATTCAGCTCAAGAAGCAGAAATTGATGAACCTGAATAGGTAAGTTTTTTTTATTTATTATCCCAAAATATACCAATTTTGACATTTGACATTGACGTACTAACTCGTATTTATTGTAGGTATAAGCACACAACTTTCGTTTTGAAAGTCCGTTGTATGAACCCCGACATACGACGCCGCGAAGGCGGCGGCGAGTTTTGATAGGTCTTATCAAAACTCGCCGCCGCCGCCGCCGCCACTGCGCGGCGCCGTGTGGGGTTCATACAAATCCAAGAGTGACTGATGCAGCGGCGCCACTGCAGTTGCAGCTGCGGCATAATGTGTAAACGGCCTAATAAAGATAGATAATTATGGTCTAAGGGTCAGCTCACACCGAGACGCGACGCGGCGCGACGTGACGTAACAATAGGGCAATGTGTATCTTTTTGTGTAGTAAATAAAGTTAGATTTTGAGTCGCTATTAAAACGCAGCGCGATGAAGCGCGGCGCCGCACTGCGTCGAGCTGCGTTGCGAAATGTGTATCTTTTTGAGTAGTAAATAGAGTTAGATTTTGAATAGCTCTATTGAAATGTACGCGCAGCGTCGCGTCTCGGTGTGACTTGACCCTAAAACTTTCGTGTAGGTAGGTACCCAATTGCTTTATTTATACATATGGTTTATTATTTTGTTTTTACAGAACTGGTATCAACACTGAGTCTGACATTACGGAGTTGCCAGCTGACTCACAAGAAATAAGTAAATCTGTCACACCACCACAATTGCCAGAAACTTCTGATGGGGGCACTAGTATAATTTCAATCAGTATCACCCAAGTTTTTTGACTAAACTCTTACTTATCTACTTATGCCCTATTAAATATAACCGTCACGTCTGCGGAGTTTCGCTAGCTTATTTAATTTGACCCTGTGTACTAGTGAAAGCTTTTGAAAATTCTAAAGTATGACAAAAAGAATACCCAAGTTACTATAAATAAAAACAGTAACTGGTACTTTCAGACTCAAGGACAGCTACGAGTGACGGGCAAGCAGCGATGCATTTTCGGGATATGGGGAGGAGAAGATGAAAAAATGGAAATTGTATACATCCAAAAAGATGACGACTTTTGGAAAAATAAAATGGAGCCATAACTTGTCAACTTTTATCACACACACATTCTTCCAGAGTTGGTTGATTCCCGCCGAAACCGTGGCATGCCTTTCAGAGGCTCTGAAAAATAATTTGCAGCCGATAGAGAACCCGTTATAGAACCCCGCTAAAAACATGAATGATGCACCCCCTATTTTATTTTTTAATATAATTACAAAAGCTGTTATACTTACCTGTTTTTTCATTTCTACAGGGTATTTTTTTATCAATACCTACCCAAATTTTCACAGGGTTGTGTTCTACCCATGAATATGAACAACTTTTACTATGGGACCAACTCTGAAATCACGAAAAAAATCAGCTGATTCATACATTTTGGTCGAGTACCTATGTATTAAATTTTTGTAAGAAACAGCAGATTTTTTTTCGTGATTTCAGAGTTGGTTCCATGGAGAAAGTTGTTCATATTCATGGGTAGGAAGGACACCTTATGAAAATTTTGGTAGCGATAAAAAAATTATCCTATGTAAGAACCGGTTTTTTGGTAAAACCGGTTTGGATTCTACTTCTCATACTAGTACCCATTCATTTTCAAACAGCGAACTAATTGGGATTGTTATAGGAACTCATAAGTAGTTATTTTATTATAAGAAAGCCAGTATTCGTAAGTAGATAGGTATAATATGGTGCTATAAATAAATATAAGATAATATTGTAATTACCTAATTACAATACTATACTACTACACTGTACTTGTACTATATTATGTACTCAGTATATATTTTGAGAGAATAAATAAATTTCTATAAATCCCTACTGCGCAATTAGTACCAATTAAAACTGCTACTTGTCGCTACAGTCCGACCGCCGTCGCGCCGTATGCGCGACCCTCTGCAGAAGTATTTTGGTTCACGAGAGACGGTCGCGCTAACAGCGCGGCAGCGGTCGGACTATAGCTTGCCGGCCGAGTGCAGCAGAGCGCGGGGCCCCGCGCGCCTCTTACCCGTCCGCGTCTGCTTCACCCCCTCAAAACCTACGTGACTACGATACCATTTCGCCTTAATGAAACAGTCTAGGTATTATAAATCTTAGCTAGTGAAATGATAAGTTGATACATGGTCGCGTTAAATAAAATGTTGGCAGACATTTTTTTGTACCATTATTTTTTACATCTCTGTGCGTAAGCCAAATGCCGGCTGCGTTAAAGGAAAGACTTACTCACCAATAAAAATCGTTAGAATTACTGAGAGTAGGTACTAAGACAGGATGTGATGTTTAATAAGGTTATCGAGCCATCTGCCAAATGCAGTCATTCAATTGTAGAGAGTTAATTGCGTTTGATAGTCTTTGCAACATACCAGCCGGTACCAGCCGGTAGGTACGCAAAATGATAATATATCAAGCTATAAGTACATTTCTAGTATAAGCCGACTGCTCATAATACGAAAAACCAATGCGAGGTCAAATAAAACAGACAACGTATGTCATCGTCTGTACCGTCAACAAAAGAGATAAGTATGCAGGATCGTCGGATATAGTTAAAGTTTAGTATAAAACTGATGGATGTTGTCGACCGAAATTTAATTTGATAAATGAGCGGTTTGTTTTCTATTAATATAATTAAATTTCATTCGAGAACATCCATCGGTTTCTTACGAAACTTCAACTATTGTCCGACGATCCCACATACTTATCTTTTTTGTTGACTGTACATACCTATAGCGCACTCTCATTTCGTCAGATATGTTTAAGTCCTATGTAATAGGGGGCGAGCCTATTGCCATCCGGGCACAAATCCAGCCTCCAGACTGCTACTGAGAAATTCCATATGGAAAACCCAATAACACTTTGGCCGACCCGGGAATCAAACCCAGGACCTCATGCTAAGCAGTAGCGCTTGCGACCACTTAAGGGCATTACATTGCCCAATGACCTTGAGCATGCTGCCCCGTACTAACTTACGACGAAACGACGAGAGAGAGAGGGACGAGTGCGGGAGTGACATAGTGCTTTTCGCGAAATTTCGGATTTATATAAAATATTAAAAGAAATAAGAGAAAAAAAATCAATACACATTGTTAAATACGTCATTACGTATTTTTTGGTATAAAATTCATGCCGAGTTATTGAGCCGTTATAGGGAAAATTTTCAATTTAGGTTGAAAAAGGACCTATTTGTTACGATTTTTTGATAAAATTTTGAGTAAGTTTATTAAAATTTTAAACAATAAAATGTATTTGTGATGACCTTTAGTTTAACATATATTTTTTATATTGAAAACGCACAAAAGGATTCATCTACAAACTTCTTTAAACACACGGTATTTTCAGGATTTCAGCGAGGTAATCCCCTTAAACAATGAGGCAGTCATCTTTACAAATTATTGAATGACTATACATTCAATTTATAGGCTTTAAAAAGTTACATACATATCTATAACATATATCACATACACATACATATATATCATATATGTAACTTTTTAACGCCCAAAAACCGAGTTATTGCACTTATTGTAAGTACGGCAGATATACAAGTCTACACTTCTAAAGTGTAGGGAAGCAGAATAACTGTTACAAGTCCAACTGCAAGGCCTATCGATTTTGCCAAGATTTGCATACAGCTGCATCCAAACATTGGCGTAATCTATTTATATAACTCTGACGTCACCTGCTTCTACATAAAGTGAACAGTTTTATACTGACCAACCGCGGCTGCACTATCGTGGTTTGCCCTACATTTTAATTTTAAATAGACTCCGCCCTACATTTCAACCTTGAGAGATGCCAGAATTATTATTTATAACTTTATTAGGACACTGTTATATTAATATTCTCGTCGGTGCAAGCGTCGTGGATCATCTGTGAAAGTTTGATGTCTTGGCTGCATCTTTCTGTGATACAGATAACGTAATTGAAATAGGACCCTATTTCAATTATGTTATATGCTATAATTCAATGAAGTGATCTATGTATGCTTGGCATAGATGATAGCCCTGAACAGAGCCAGTAGTCGGCTTTAGGAAAAGAGTATTCTATTTATTTTATTATTTATGTACACACAGTTAAATAGATAAAGATACGACATAAACATTTGAGTAGGTACAAAGGTACTGCCATGATAGGTACTATTTGTCTGCTCAACAACGTAAATAACGCAATGAATGTTGTTGAACTGTCAATAAAAGCCATTGCTCCTGATACTGTGTTACACCAGCCAGCACATCAAGTTACTACAATCTGTCAAATTTCTTTAATAGATTTTCAACTTTACCACTAAAGCATAAGGTTCAAAGTTGATTGGGAAAATTTGAGTTTCGGGTAGCTTGATGTGCTGGCGTCTGTACTTATTTCACATACTTTTCTTGTCAGGGCTAGTTTTCACAGTGATGTCTAATAACAATATTTACATTTACACACCATAACGCAGTTTTTTTCCGTTGTATATAAAAATCGGCGAGTAAATAGGAACCGACATCATTCTCTCCGAAAATAAAATGGCTTCTTAAAAATGTACACACGGAAAGATAAGTAGGTACCTACCCGAGTTGTTTGTAGATATTCGTTAAACAATAAATCTTTGCTGTTGTTATCGTAAACCAAATATTGTGGCATATTTCTGCTAACCGAGATCTGACCGATTTAAAATGTATGTGGAGGGAACATGAGGCCCGGGTGATCAGCCCGTCGCCATTGTAACATATTTGAATTAGGTATACACTCTGATTTTTATATCAGATAACAAATAACACTAGGTGTTTTTCAGAAAATGATTGACTGATTACATATCTACTACTGCGCTCTATAAACTGCGCATCTCGCATATGATTTGAACACATTGTTTCTCTATCAAAAGAATCATTTCCCCTTCAATTCGTTCAATTTTAGGAAAGGAACCTAAAGCTCTTTGATTAATTATTGGCTTGGCCTTAACAAAAACACGACCACGTGTTAAGCACCCAATAAAAAAATGCTCTTTACTAACAACCTCCTCAGAAACAATATTTTCTAACTGGCAACATTAATCATGTGGTCACGCGTGTAAGGCACACTTGCGACCTCGGCCGTAACCCTGCAGGGCTTCAGTAAGCCACATAATGAACTACCACAATACATGAACAGTATTAAACACGCTTAACGAGCTAAGAGGATTTACTATTGACGTATTTACTGGCTCATTTGAATGCGGTGACATGTTCACAATACAATTTATATGTTTATACATAGATGTGTGTAAACAATGTCTGAGTGACGTTCCGAATTGTAAAATGCACCGTGAGATATGTAATTAGTTTCGCTGTAATTCTGTGAAGAAAGGGTTTGGTAAGGAGTGTTTTTACTGTTGGGAACGTTTAAGGTTGGCAACAAGTAAATAAAATAAGCTGATAACTTTCTGCTGAATTTCAACACGGTCTATAAATTATAGAATGTCTATACAAATCTCACTGAGTCTGAAAGAAACAGAACTCAGCAGCTGCTGGCTTTATCCCAATTTTCAAATTCAAAAAGTCATCATCAACTTTTTTTTTGCTTTGGTGCCTAGTATGTAATAATGTTGCCATTACAAACAATTGACAATGGTCGTCAGCGCCAATCATCTGACTCGACCACCGTTTAATGAACCGGAAGGTGTGATTAGTGCGGGATGAGCACTTTATATTACTGGATAAATGTGTAGGTAGGTACACTAGGTATAATCTATGAGGACGCAAGAACCTTTGGAATGTTCCATGGCATAGTCAATTAATCCACTTGCTCTTGGTTGACAGTTGACGATGTCTGTATCAGGTATCATGGAATTTTTTATGTGGTTTATGTTATTGGTTAGGTTTCGAGAGTCCATTATAAATCCAACATCATTTAAAAGAAATAGGAACATTGTAATGACCTATGATTATTTTTAGCTAACAGACCATTCAGTATTCTGTACGTTGCTCCATTTCAATCTCTTACGCAATCAAAACCCTCAAATATAATTGTTTGTTTTTACGGTACGCTTTTTGCCAATTGGCCTGATTTCGGTAAACAAACTTCGGAATACTTCCAGCTTATGTAGCCAAGCTTGCCTACGGTTATAAATATATTTTTATATCGGGTCACCCCCACAAAGGCGGCATCTTGACGAAACTTCACGACAGTAACAAAAGAAGTACCTAGGACAAGGTGACTATGTATAGTTGGGTCGAGAACATCGAGCAGACCTATAAATAGAGTACAGGTGACGTTGGATAACCCTCTGCAAATTAACAATAGAAGGTATAAAGTAGGTATTAATTGGCCATTGACGATACGTAAACGTATACTCGCTTACAAAATATAGTGTTACTAGCTTCCGCCCGCGGCTTCGCCCGCTAGGTATGTCGATAAAAACTATCCTATGTCCTTCCCCGGGATGCAATCTATCTCTCTGGGAAATTTTATCGAAATCCGTTCAGTGGTTTAGGCGTGAAAAGGTAACAGACAGACAGAGTTACTTTCGAATTTATAATATTAGTATGGATAGAGGTGTCACAGTAGTAAATTCATTCTGAAAATTAATGGTAAAATCAGGTGTTCTGACAGGCTGTTTAAATAGTGCGTAATTTACCTACCTTTATGGCTTAACCTATATGGTTTAAATTGCACTTAAATTATTTAATATAATGCACATAGCATAAAATACAAGGTGCAGAGGACAATAAATTAAACTTCTTTTCCCAGTCTGCTTACGAAAGTTTAATCTAGTGAATCCATCAGTTTAGTCCAAGATTGGCAAACCCATAGTCGGCCCGTCACTACTATTTAAGTATTTGGTATGAAAAATTTGTTTTTTTTTTCATTTTGATCCTATCTCAAGATCTTGGCAAACTTTTCACCATTTTATTTATCTAAAAACCTCACCATAATCAAACTCTACACACACACATGTCTGAGCCGTAACAAATCAATAATAGGCAATCTACAAAACCAGCCAGAGATTTTTTACGATTATTTTCTTCACGATTATTTAGCTAGATAGGTATAGGCGGGGGGCCTATACCGCGGCACCGTGGTATATTGACCTGATATTGTATCCAGCCAGTCCCCTGCCTATAAAGCTTTGCAAATATTAGCCCCGGATTGATTTACCGTTTACATTAGAAGGTTTGGGCCCCAATACTGCAGGTACCTAACTCCTTTGCTCACAAATGTTCATAAGAAAATATATTTTTGTCCAATGTTTTAGCTTGAGGCAATCTTTATAAATATTACATTCGCCCACGTGGTGAAAATTCATGGGAACGTACTACCGGGATAAAAAGTATCCTATGGGTTAATCCAGGTTACTTATAAACTATCTGAGTTCCAAATTTTATTCAAATCCGTTCGGTCATTTTTGCGTTATTGAGTTTGTACATTCAAATATATAAACTTTCACATTTATAATATTATAATATAATATATTATAAGATAGGATGTTTTGCTGTCAAAGATAAGTTAGAAAAAAAGCAGAAACGTCAGAGCGTCCATTCCAAGGTAATCGAGTGTGACAGCCTCCCGACAATCGAATCACGCCATAAGTGTTTTCCTTTTAGTGCGGAACACTAAAAGCAAAGAAATAAACAAAACCAATATATTCCACTATACTATAAGAGATTTACGACACACAACCAGCCAGTCATATCAGATCTTTCCAATAATAATCGATATCGAATATAATTTCATTCGATTATATACGACCATCTCGAGTGATTGTAATTTAATCGGATCATTCGATTCTGGCGTGCCTCATAATATTTTACTAAAGTTCTACTGGCGGTAATTGGATCGTGAATAACCTATTTAGTGGACAAAACACGGTGGTATTATCCCGTGCCTGAACACGTGAGTTTTTCATTTAATCCAATTTAGTATTTAAAATTTATTTCCGGATTACTGAAACTATTATTAGTACGAGTCATATACCTAGGTACATAACTCATACTGGACTGGCTGAAACTAGAAACTGATAGCATAGGTACGCCAAAAATAATGTTAACACGTGAAACGAAACTTTGACATCATAACATGACATGCAAGAGAGAATTAGTTGATGTGTATTGTACCAATTTATGACCAGTGGACGCTAAAAAACCTTAAACTACCTGGTCACGTGTTTCACGTTGCAATCTAAAGTTTACGTCAAAATACACATTACATCTAATGTACGTAAAATACATCATTGATAAATCTATGTCGTGCGTTTTCTAGGGGCACAATCAATTACATTACTTACATTAAAATAAACTTAATCCCTAACTATGTTGAAAATCCTGTTGCACACAGTTACCTAGTAACTGAATTATGGAGGTCAGATAGGTAGGGCCTGCATGTAAAATACAGGTATTTAGCTGCATCCGGTTAGACTGGAAGCCAACCCCTACATAGTTCGGAAAAAACTAAGCGGATTGATTGACTATACTGAAATAGACGCTATGCGATTTCTTCTTTCTACAAAGCTATAAGTCATGGAAATGTGTTTGATCACAACTCAGCTTACCCGAAGTGCCCGAAGGATGACCAAACAATGGCCTTTGCCTAAAGCAGTTTAATTTACGAGCAATCGAAACCCTGAGAGCCTACCCATAACAGAGCCCATACTAAGATACTCAGCTAAAACCCTTGTAACCAGGCACATGGAATTCGGGACTCGTAAGCTTGACCAAGTATGACGTAAGCATACTCGTACTAACACTAAAAACTTCAAATTCTTTTCATACAATGGCTATAGAGACGTACGTTTTAACAAAGAATTTTCTTCCATTCTACTAAGAAGAGAATGTTACAGTTTTCTTCTAGAACGTTTGCTTTTCATGTAAAAAAGAAATAAAGGTGGAAAGGTCCTGCCGTTTCGCTGCTCACTACTTACTGTAACGAGTTTTGTAGCTCCTCGAATGTATTCCATGTCCCACAACGTGAGAAAAACTTAACACTTGTATAACGTGCCTGCTCTGTTGTATACCTGTTCTGAGGGACCGAATGAGGACGCCATTTTCTTCATTTTTGTTCTATATTCAAAATACCTGTATGGCCAGTATGTTTTATGGGATACAGCAATTTAGCAATGACAACACAAAGAGGACGCTATTATGTATATTTTTCTGATGTTTTTATAATACAAGTCGGTTTTCGTGTCTGTCTGGGTGATCGCGTTATTCTCCTAAGCTACGCAACGGATTTTGGGATTTTGATGCGGTTTTCACCATGATTTAGAGAACTTATTCCGAAATACAATATTAAAAGTACATTAACACATAAATCAAACCCAAATTAATTAGAGCAGTGGTGGCCCAGTGGTAACGGCTGCGACTTACGAGTTGTGTAGGTCGTAGGTTCGAACCCAGACAGGCGCTTTACTTTGTGTAAATTATTTCATCACCACTGCTCTCAAAACGGTGAAGGAAAACATCGTGAGAAAACCGCCATGTTCTAAAACAAAAATTCGAAGACATGTGACATCTGCCAACCGGGCCCGCGTGGTGGATTACGGCCCACTCCCTCTCACAGAGAGGAGGCCTGTGTCCCAGCAGTGGGAACATTATAAGCTCATTATGTTTATGATACATAAATCTCGATGATATGTTGCAAAAACCGTGCGAAGTAGGGCGTTCCCTAGTAAAACATAATGCAGCTTTTTATCTGATTATGATCGGATACAGCATCTTCAACAACGCTCTTTTATATCTTACTAGCTTCCGCCTGCGGCTTCGCCCGCGAGGGATGTCGATGAAAACTATCCTATAATCCTTCCCCAAGATGCAATCTATCTCTCTGCCAAATTTTATCGAAATCCGTTGAATGGTTAAGATGTGAAAAGATAACATATAGGCAGACAGAGATACTTTCGAATTTATAATATTAGTATGGATGGGAAACTTCTTAAAGATAAAAACAGTATATTTTTTCGTCAATAGACATCAGTTTTAACTATATTTTTCCAGGTTCCTACCTCACCTTATCATATCTTTTATTATATTATTGACGTTTTATTCGCTTAGTTCTTTCACAATAGGTATCGGAATCAAGGTTCAGGAAAGGGGACTATGTAAAGATACCTACGTCTATTCAAGTGTTAATGACCGTTTCTTTTGTGAGATCTCTATTTGATTATACAAGACAGTAGAGTCTCCTAGAAACAGGCGCGACACGCGATAAAATCGCGCGCGACACAAAGGCACCGCAAGTCGCGCAACGAGCGGTGCCTTTGTGTCGCGGGCGATTATATCGCGTGTCGCGCCTGTTTGCAGGAGCCTTTAGACCTTTACATATTGTGCGAACAATCGTCCAGTTTTATATGAATCAATCAATCTGCCTAGCCTTTTCCCAACTACTTTGGGGTCAGCTTCCAGTCTAACCGGATGCAATTAAATGGAGCGACTACCTATCTGACCTCTTCAACCTAGTTACTGGGTAATACGGTACCCCTTGGTAAGACTAGTTGTCAGAGTTTTAGGCTTCTACCCGTAACGACTCCCCAGTCCGTCGACTTCAGTCAGTCGATGAATAAAAATATAAAACATGAATAACAGTATGCTTTTAATATAATCATTACTGAAGAGCTTTCCTTGATCTTGTAAGAAGTGATTAAATGTGAAAATAAACTAGCACACAATTTCTTAAATTCAAAGTGATTTCCGCTCTAAAAGACACTTTAATTTACGGACGTTTCTCATCATCTTTAGAACTTAAGTATTAAGTGTATTACATCGCTGTATATTAGGTATTCCATCCCTGTAAGTATCTATAAAGTAATCATTTTCTTTACCTTCAATCATAACAAAACCTACAAGATATCTGTATGACAAACATAATAAATTCTCGTAAGATCCTTCTACAACCTCGTAAAGTCGTAACTCTGGACTTTTCAAGTGTGAACGAGGCTAGAAATTAGGATTCCTAGGTACTCTCCAATTAAAACGTATTAGTCGCATCGTTGCACTTGCACAAAGGCTAATTTCTAACATGAAAAGCTTTAATTAAACTTATATAGGTAAGTACGTACTCTGGCTCGCTTTAATTAAACTATACATACTATGATTCTGCTCTCAAAACGGCGAAGGAAAACATCGTGAGGCAACCGACATGTCCTAGAGTCAAAAATTCAAAGACGTGTGACATCTACCAACCCGCACTAAGCCCGCGTGGCCCTCTCATCGAAAGCATGCTTGTGCCCCAGGGGTGGAAAAGTTATAGGCTGATCACGCTATAGGTACTCTGATTTTGTACAATATACATTGACTTTACTAATTGGCAAACTTCCAATCTCTAGCTCGGAAAAATGGTTTAATCACATGAATCAGAACATCAGCGTCATCAAGAACACGGTTATCGGCAAATAATGTGATGTGAAAGGCATGTGCTATAAGCTATAACGTCGCTATTTAATCATTTATGTTCTGCAGACACATTTAACATTGTTACTACTGTACTGTTTATTGTGTAAACATTCGAAAATAACAAATTATTTTATCTTCTTCAGTAGGTAACTATTGATTTTATTCAGCTTTAGAAAAGACTACAGCCGACGTATTCTGTAATGTAATAATCTCACCCTGAAAACTTAGATAAAGTGAGCTGTCATTTCACCTAATGCTTGAAATTGTGCTAGGAATTGACACTATTGACAGCTGTCAATCGTGACAGCTGTCACTTCATCTAAATTTTCACGGTGAGATTTTTACAGGATAGATCGGCAGGACTGATTCTTTAAAGGTTTATTTGAACCATAATACACGTTCAGATCAGGCTGTAACTTGCATAACATTATAATAGGCTTCCAAAAAAGTGTAGGTACGTACCTAAACATTTTTTCAGATATCACCAGATTTCCAAATGCAATTCCCTCCAACTATGTATTTCCATTCCATGGAAAACTTATATAATTTTAGCGAAACAAAACATAAGTAGGTATCTAATGACAGCATTTTTTTATACCTATTAAGAATCCATTCTACATTTATTTGGAACATTTTACCTGCTTAAGCTAAGTACTGGTGCACAATCATAAATATTCTATCAACCTGTCATATCTACTGCCCTATAAATTTTGACTTTAATTCTAACAACCCGTCATTGTGAAGCATTTCATTTATGAAAACTCCTCTCATTTTACCTCTGTACCCTTGACATTACAATACGCGTGAATTCATAAATTAACCCCGTTTAAATTTGAAAAGAATTTTCCGTCATTCAAATAGGTACGCGCCATTTTGATTGCGTTGATAAATTAACCTCAGCGGCAAATGGTAATTAGAATATTGTTTTATGTGGTTTGCTTTTGTTTTGTCTAAATACTTTCATCCTTACGTAATGTTATGTGGTGTGGTTGTGGATTTTTTTGTCAGAAAGGTTTGTGGCCCTTGTGGGTTATACTGACTGTACCTGGTGCATGCGATACACCGCTATAGGTAAGTATTATGGAGCGTTGCCAAACGGACGCGGCCCTCAAATCCGGTCAAGTACCAATGTGACTTTTTCGATTCACATGTAGTCACCAAAGGTGATAAGTAACCAGGGTCGTCGGATATAGTTGAAGTTTAATAAGAAACCGATGGATTTTTTCGAATAAAATTTAATTTAATTAATAGAAAACAAACAGTTAATTTATCAAATTAAATTTCATTCGAAAACATTAATCGGTTTCTTACTAAACTTCAAGTATATCCGAGATACCCTGGTTACTTATCTCCTTTGGTGACCGTACTTTCTTAGTTTATCTTGGACATTACTTACATCGGCGAAGAAATCATCGTGAGGAAACCCGGATTTATATAGTTAATGTTATATTTGCGAAAATAAGTTTGTTTGTTTGTTACCTTTTCACGCCTAAACCACTGAACCGATCATCCAGAAATTTTGCATATACGTTGTCAGGTGTACAGAAACGGACACAGGGTACCTTTCATCCCGAAAAAAAGTGCTGTTCCCGAGGAAAACAACAATAATGTTATTATGATAATAGATGGCGCCACGTCTTTCGAATCAAAAACAGGACAACTTCTGTCGGGTCAGGTATCTGAAATCGCCAACCCGTCTTGAGTAAGCATGGTGATCAATGTTCGTGCCTTCTCTTTATGAGAAAAGGTCTTTCCCCTGCCGTGGGACAATAACACGCTGGTATTACTATTATAGGTTATTATAGTCCGTCTTTTTATTCGCATCGAAAGCCCCAGTCTGTTACTAGGTTAAAAACCATCTGACCAGGTTAATCTTAAGTTCTGAAAGCCAATTTTCGTAATTTAAAATGTTCAAAATCTAGTCTCAGTCTCATCTCAGCGGCAAACAAATGTCTAAATGTAGGGAAAGTAGAGGTATTTTTGACAGATTGAGGCTGAGATCAGACTGTGAACGTTCTTCTGCAAAACAATAAGTTATGAAAACCAGACAAAATAAATACAAAGAAAGCAAAATGTTTTCAAACACACAGTACTAACTAAATTCATGATAAAGTTGGTAATCAAGAATGTCATCAAAAATGTCTTCAGCTTATTTGAAAAGCAAACAAGCTGCAGTCTTTGAACTTTGCATAGCTAATTTCTATTTAGGTACTTCTGAATATTCAAAATAGCTTCCTGAGGCACCGTCCCGTCGGTACCGTCTAGCCTTTGTTTACTCCATATCCTGTTTAAGTGCATAATATTTATAAGGCTGCACAGTAACCAAGCGCGGGCGCCGCTTGGGACCGGGACAGGGACGTTGAACCCAGTCTGGTTTCCACTCCGTCGCTTCCGCACGTTGGCAGTGCTGCCACTATTTATTCACCTGCCACAATCTATAATCATCTCGATGTTAGATACATGTTAAATCGAGTTGTCGGCAAGTCGGAACGTAATTCACACCTGATGGAACTTTAATGAGGCGCGATTGGAAAGAATATCATCACTGGCTTCGACAATGCCGCAAAAAGTTTAATAAAAATTCTGCACCTGTGTGTCTTCAAAAGAAAAGGCCTACCTTTATGTTTTGTTACGTAACTTTTACACATACCGACTTATGTAGGTACGAGCCACAGCTACGCGCCCTTTATACATATGAAATCGTCTTACATTTGAATGCAAATGAGACTGTACTTTGAGATGTACGGTGTCACAGTTATGAAAAGCCAATTAGTTACACATTAAAATGAAATTGCAACGCGCACAGTACAGCTACCTAGTAACTCTGACTTTGCCTTTACTATGACTTATCAGCTCGATAATTTATCCATTAGTCGACATACCATAGCACCAGCGGGTACCAAGCCGTCTGTCTGGGTCTGGCTTCTAGTTGCTACCATAAATAAATACAAAGATGGCCGCCTTCGAAACTTGAAATTTGAAATAATAAACCAGCCAGTGGCACAATCCCAACAAAAGATAAGATAGTTCAGATTAAACAAGTTTAAAGTTAGCTAATCTACCAAAATACTACCTACGTCTATTGGCATTAGATAATACCTCGGATAAGATAAAATCGTGTTATTAAAGATAACTGGATAATCCACGATACGACTTAACGCATTATTTAATAGTTTTGCTAAGAAAATGTGTTATGGACGTTGCATTAAAGTTAATAACGTATAAAAACTCTCACAGTAAATTTCCAGAGGACTGCAAATGTTATAGTTACTAAACTTTAGGTAATATTACGATATAATATTTCCAAGAAACCGTCCTCGGATCCAAACGATTATCAAAACTTAGTGCTTCAAACTTCATGAAAAAGCAACAGTTTAAAGCGCTTTTGATATTAATTTTGTTAAAACCAAATCATGGTTCAGTTCTAATATAAAGGCGAATGCAGACGACACAAATGCGAGAATATCGATCTGGAATAGGCATTCCTAAGCAGACCAAAAGTTTAACATTAACCTAACAATCATCACGTAAATGGGTGTCCCATTCTATTCATGTTCTTGGGAGTTAACAATTTAACGCATATCAAAACGTAGAAACCTTTGTAGAAATCGAATAGCAACCGCATCCGGAGAATTTAAATAAAAAATCACGCACTCAGACTAAACACTCGCTCACGTTCTAAGAACATTTATATCTATTCTCACCAGAGCAATCTCACCTCGATATAATTGTTTAGCCTACAATTACACTATAGTAAGGCTCACTTTGAATTCTTTAGCAATCTTTCAGGGAATCTCTATTACTTTGGGCTAACTTTAAAATAAAGGAGTAACCGAAAAATTCATCAACTGTTGCATTTTTGGGGCCATCCAGATATATTACGTCACACGTTATAGAGATATTGCTGAGCTCTTTCCTTATGAAAAGTTTTATTTATTTTATTTTATTACTTTTGTGAAACTTACAGCTAATATAAACAGTTTTCTTAAACAATATACAATTGAAGATCATTTACAAGTTCCCACTGATAAACACCAAAAACAGAAAAGACAACAAAAACGGTCGGTAAAAAATACATATAACATAAAATAGAAAATAAATAGTTTGTAAAGTTATTCGTAGAAGAACTTACACCCTCCGAAATTTTGAAAAGGGTTCTGGGGGCCTAAAAAGGCCACTTTGTTAGAATCATAAAAGGATAACATTATGTATGAATCATAATTATGGCGAAGAAAGTCGTGTTTTTCTTTTTTTTTTTGCTGCACTACGTAGGTATAATTAAAGAGATTGGGATTGGATTTGGATTGGATTTATTGGTATTTTAGCACAGACAAAAAATATAACTGAAATATTCTTCACCAATGGTATTTGATACGATTAACTTAACAGTTAACTATGCGTTATGATTCATAATATATAACGTTATCCTTTTATGATACTGCCAAAGTGGCATTTTTAGGCCCCCTGTACTTTCTCTGCGTTCGTCTGACCGCGTCTTTACACAGATCCATCGATCGGTGGGCGGAGCTCCTTCTCATTAGTATTCAGATAACGCAGAAAGTTCCGCTCAGAAAGGAAATCTGTACTCTGTAGTACAATTCTATTGTGTGTTCCGTTTCAAATGAATTGTGTTTAATTGCCTCTGCGCTTCCTCATCGCTCGTGGCTAGTTGGAGGAAGACCGTTAGTTGAACTTTGAAGTTGTACCGATTTCAAATTCCTTTTGTTATTCGTTTTTATTCTGTTTTATCATCACGACTGTATTTTTTCAGCCACTTTTTGTAGCTAAAGACAGAATTTTTGGGTTTTATGCAATTTTTATGAAGCCTGTTGTTGTGAACGTACAGGATATGGTTTTAAGAGTCCCAGCAGCTACTTACTTATAAAAAAAAATCAGTAAAAACTCGAACAAAACCTGTAACATTTTCCAAGCTGGAATTCGAAACCAAGTCGACCACCATTTTAACTAATGATAACCATTTGCCTAAAGAGACAGATACTAAGTCTATTATTAATAGAAATTTCTCCAGATTCTTATTAAAACTAGTAACAGTTTAGTTTTATTGCCAACTTTTACAGCAAAAATGATTAAGTATTTATGTTGTAAAAGTCAATAACTCATCCATCAAATGAGACGAAGTTCAGCTTTAAAAAAACACTCGAAAGTTGATTCTACCTGTTTAAAACGAAAGCCTAACTTTGTAACTCTCTCAGTTTGCTTACACAAGTTATAGGAGTTTCGAATTATCTCGAGCGGGTGAACCCCTTCTGGGCAAATGCCTCCCGTACTTTAATCCTCCTTTTCTGTCTGGCGCAACTAGTGCAAGCTTAGCTTGTGCCGCCATACACAATTTCTTTTACTTCTTTATGTCTGGCACAAGTGTGGAGCAATCTGGGGGCAAGGCCACTTTGGCAGAATCATAAAAGGTTAACATTATGAATTATAATATGGCGAAGACAGTCCGTGTTATTCTTTTTTTCGCTGCGTAGGTAGGTATAATCAAAGAGATTGGGATTGGATTTGGATTGGATTGATTGGTATTTTAGCACAGACAAAAAAATAACTGAAAAATCCTTCACCAATGGGATTTGATATGATTAACTTAACAGTTAACTGTCCATTATGATTCATTATGTTATTCTTTAATGATTCTGCCAAAGTGACCTGCTCGTTAGTCTAGCTCGTCCCGCCAGATAAAAAAACATTATTACAAACAAACCTGTCTATATCACACATTTACGTAATGCAAATGAAGTACCTACCTACGTAAGACACATCACAATATCAGCACACACAATATCACAATATCATATGTTGATATAATAACTTCTGGCTATGAAATGGCGGCAAGATGCACAGAAATAATGTTTGAGTTCTTCCTCTTGACAATTCTCAGAACTGCTCAAATGCAAGCTTAGAGAAACACGTGACAAACTTTGTATCCAATCAGAAGCACGTTAACAGCAAAGTCATGCTCAGCAAGAACCCAAGAATCTTCAGTGTTCTGAAGACCCAAGTTATTCCAGTAACGGATGTGAGGGATCAAAGCCATGAACTGACCCTGACAAGGGTTCAAATTGTTCCCATAACTTCCCATAATTGTTTCATCTTTTCCCATACCTTGAAACGAATTCCTGCATTGTTATTCTATTCCCGCACCAATTGGAATGCCTTTTCTAATCTAATTTTAGCTTCCGACGGTCCCGTGTGAGGTCCCATTGTGTAGGTATATATGGCGGCAGTTCTTTCTATTTATATAAGCTTCAGGATTGTAGCTTAAGACGAGCTTAGCCTTAAACCGTAATCTTCTCACTTAAGCCCTAGCCGACCTCTTTGTTGTTCCTCATTTTGTCCCAGAAAATGTATTTTATTTTTATATGCTTTTTTCTATATATCCTTACCAACAGCCTTGAAGTGTTGCTTTAATTTAAAATGACTTTAAGACTTTGTGGAACATAAACTTTCTTGTTTCTTTCTGAAACTTCGTTTGTTAAACATATAGCTTTGGTTTCAGCATTTAGACATGACAGCCCTTTGTCAATCAACTTGCCTGGCTACGGAATTGCGTCTCTATGAACGTGTTTTGATCCCCGCGTGTCGGTCGGAAGCGTCGAATAAACGATACATCCAATCACCCAAAGCGTCTGACAGCTTTGTACGATTCGTCCGATAGAATGAATTCGTAGTTGATGAAACCCTGTTGTGATTTAATAAAGTCAAAATGTGCTACGAAATGTTATTACAAGCAGAGTAGGATTTGGGAGTGAACACTCACAAATATTAGCCATAAAAAATTATATTATGCCATTTGTTTAGATAATACGAAACACGTGATTCTTAGAGAAACAAGATACAATAATATGATAGGCCTTTAAAATAGCAATAAATCATAATGTCTTATTTTCAGTCAATACCAATACAATATTACCGACCCTAATAATCGCCATGAAATGAAAACCACGCGATGTAATTGTCATTGGTTTTTTAAATAAACAAGGACACACATCCGTAAAGGCTATAATTTATTACGTGGTTTTACGCAATCCCAAATCACTCGTTTGAATTTTACTACAAGATTTGCTTCAATAAAAAGAGTCGGATGTAGATCGTAAAGTTTTATTCGAGGAAAATTGTTTCACGGAAGACACTTTAAAACTCATCAATACGTGTGCGTATGTAAGTAAAAATAAACGAATTATAGTCAAAGTCTGGGAGGTTTGTGTGAGCCAAATGCGTCATGCCACTCGTGACGATTTTTACCGAAGGGTTGTCTAGTATAAACATGGTCGTTTTCCACAAAAAGGACAGCTACCTATGACGCTGTGTCTGTGTCCAATTTTGGAAAACCCAAATCATTGTATTTTCTTGAATTTCCCAAATATGTTAGGTATGTATAGTTTCAGAAAATCTGCACGCAAAGTAGTCAACGACCTATAGTGACTGTAATGTCCTAATATAAAAACTTAATTATGCATGTGTTAGGTAATATTATATTGTGTTTATGTCAGTAGGTACCTATCTGTTGTCGTCAACTAGAACAATAGGCAGATAATATTTTTCCTATTCATAAACTCCATTCAATCGCTTTATTTACTTCATCTTGTTACGATCAACGACCTAATGCACTTCTCATTTGATGGACGTACAGATTCTAGATTCAAATCGGACGTCTTCTTACCTAAAGCGGAAATGCCAAAAAGTTTCTTTACGAAACAAAACATCTTTCTCTAGGTCGTATACCTACAGGATACGTTCGTTCGTCACGTCCTCCATTGCTTGATTGTGTGATTGTGTGGGGGGACGGCGACTATTTTTGAACGTACTGCCACAGCTAATGACGGCAAATTGCCCCCTGCGTCTACCAGAATAAACCAACTGAAATAAACGTTGCGTGTAACCACACGAGGTAGTAGACAGTTGTTTTACAATTAAAATTATCTTTATTTAATCTAAATCGAAATAATCTAGGAATAACTACTGAAATTGTTGATTGTGATGGCTTGTTTTGTCAAAACATGTCGGTCGTATATCGCATCCCACATGACGGATTATTTAAGACCGTAGATGACGTTTCATGCAAATTTTCCGGGTTTTAAAAATAACTGAGTTCTAAAATAGTTTGTAATCAAAAATAACTTCAAAGAATATAAAAATAACCTTTTTAAAAACCCGTTTAGGTAAAATGCTAAACGATGTAATAAAAATAGAAAATATTCAAATTCTGCTGCTGCAACACGTAATATCGCCGAACATGTACACAATCCATCATAATAGAAAACAGTAACTTTGTCCACGGCCAGTGGATCGGAAACCACGGTTAATTGACGCAGCCGAACCGGAACCACCGTTAAGTTCCCGCCATTATTCTCTTGTCATGTTACCATCATGGCCGCCAATTGATTTGTAAAAGGAACGCTGAAATCTGGACATTGCAGCGGAAACTTGTATTTTTTCTTTACAACTACTTAGTTAAGCAAAGGTATTGATAGAGCTGTTTAAAATAATATCTGGTGACGACAATATGTTATGTAGTAATAATTAATATAATAATATACATATTACTATATTAATCATCATAAGCGACATGTTGATACATCAACCAATCTCACAAAAAAAGTATTTTAGAAGATTGTCTTCTTAAAGCTAAATAAAACAAATAACAAATACATAGATATAAAAAAGCTATTATGTTAATCATGAGAAAAAGTAACAAACAAGCTACCTAAAAATGAATACATTATAGAAGATTTTGCTATGATTAAACCGTTAATCGAAAGTTTTAATCGAAATTTATTCGCAACATTCCAACGGCGTGTCATAAGCAAATAATGCCAAAGACCCCCTGTACCAACAAAAGAGAAGAAATAACATCCCCATTTGCTCCCCCAATCCTTTTTGTCGTGTCAAAAGTAAATCACAGTTTATTGTGTGTGTGATATTAAGGCTAGGGACGTGCTCCTAGATATTAGGATAGCTTTACGTCAGAATCAGAATCAGAATGCTTTATTTGTAAACATAGGTCAAATTACAATAGAATTTTAGTCTTTCTAAGTTTATAATTAGATTATTGTTGTCAAACCATGTTATAATTATATTTAATGTCATATTTATTTAATTTTCATAAGTATTGGGATCATCACACTTAATAATTACGGTACTATAATCGGCGAATAGTACCTACCATGGGGTGCTTTATTTGCCTCGGAAGGTCATTTATGTACAGCAAAAAAAGAGGGGGTCCTAGCACACTATCCTGAGGAACGCCGTATTTAATTATCTCGCCTTCGGAACGATATTTTTCTCGTAACTAGTATTTGAGGATATTTGTGTAATTTCTACAAATAGCTTTCTGTCCGTTAGTAAGATTGAATGAGGTCAAGAATATTTCCCCTGATACCATATTTTTCAAGTTTATGTATTAGTATAGGATAATCCACATAATCAAAAGCCTTAGTTAAATCCATATACTTAGATAGCACATACAGGATTTCAGCTGTTATCTATATTTGACTAAATAGGGAGAAGTAGGTCATGTATGCCATATTGATTGTCTTTTGCTTACGAAATCCCTTTTGTTCATTTACTAATATGTTTGATTTCTCAAGGCAGACAACTACCTACCTAAGACGTACAACTACTTACTCCTTGTACAAACAAGGAGTAAGTAATTGTACGTCTTAGGGTCGCAAAATCAAAAGGTCGCTGTGAAAACTTGGACGTAGCATAATCAGCCTATAAAATATTCCCACTGCTGGGACACAGGCCTCCTCTCCGTGAGAGGGAGTGGGCCGTAAACCACCACGCGGGCCTAGTGCGGGTTGGTATATGGCACATGTCTTCGAATTCTTGGTTCTATGACATGCCGGTTTCCTCACGATGTTTTCCTTCACCATTTTGAGAGCAGTGGTGAAGAAGTAATTTACACAAAGTAAATTGATTATGAAATTGATTATTTTTATGATTATGAAATTGTTCACACAATGAATTAATGAAATAAAATGCTCGCACAATAAAACATTTCTCCTTGATACAAATACCACGTGCAATCTAACTAAAGTTTTGAGAGCAGTGGTGATGAAATAATTTAGACGAAGTAAATCGCCTGTCTGGGCTTGAACCTACTCGTAAATTGCGGTCGTTACCATTGGGCCACCACTACTCCTTAGCTTGAACTTGGACGTATCACAAGATAACTGCGTCAAGAACTAAAAATAGCAAGTTCCAGCCAGTCAATGGCAGAGGACCAGACACAACATTCAAAACGTATAATCATATTTGTTTATTCGTTTATTTTGGAATATGAGTCGCATTTTAAACTGACTGGCGACGGAAGTGACGCCCAGTGGGTATAACATAATTTAGCATCCTACACGAGTATTGTTCTCCAAATTAGTAGGGAACGAAGGTACCTATATGTACCAAGGCTACAGCCTAATATTGCTACAGACGACAAAGAATGTATAGAGGGAACAATTAATTACGTCTGTGTGACCCATTGCTGACGTAGTCTTTCTCTGTGGTTTTTGTATTATTTCTTCTGCCAATTCTCGTTGGCTTTCTCTGATTGGTTGTTTGAGTTGTAGATCTATTGGTTTGATAGAGACACCTGTTCAATTTCCAGCGTTCAAAATTAGCTTTATCATCGTTTTAATCATATACATAGTATCAAAATCAAATTATTTGTTCATTAACCCATCAACACCATATTCAAATCCATATAAGTGAGTTTATATACATATAACTTGAACGCTTCCTATAGCATATTGGACTATTGTATGCAAACCAGTCATTCAATGATATCAAATAATTGGCGTCTACATCCATTTGGAAAGTAAGAATAAATCTTTATGCTAGACAATGCGTACTCACATAATTTTTATAGGTGGATATGAGTATATTATTGGCTGTGTCCGTGACTTCGTTCGCTTGTATCTCGGAAAGCAAATTGGATTACATGGGTTTAAAATTTTATTTCGCATAATCCTAATTCTGTTTCTAAAATAAAGTAGCCATAAGTTACTCCATATAACATCGGCTATCTTCGAGTGAAAGTCTCGTCCAGCTTTTTCAGAAAATAGCCGGAACAGACAGACAGAGAGAACGAAAAAAAAATGTTATAAGTAGGTACCGTATAAACTTTCATATGCATTTAGTAAAAAGTTGTTATTTTGATTGTATAGATTACCTAAAGATACTTATCTTTTTCCAAACCTTGAATGAAATTATTCCTACTTTTAATAACACTAAATAGAGACGATAAAATGATATTATAATGATAAAACACCAAAAATAGGAACACAATTTTCAACTCCAATCACATCACGCTAATATTATAAAGGCGAAAGTTTGAGTGTGTGTGTGTTTATATGTTTGTTACTTCTTCACGCTCAAACGGCTGGAACAATTTTGATACAATTTAGTATGGAGGTAGCTGACACCCTGGATTAATATATAGGCTACTTTTTATACCGATATTCCCACGGGATCGCAACTTATGCGGGTGAAACCGCGGGACGCAGCTAGTTACCTATAAATAAACGCACTTATAAAAAACTCGTTGTTTCAAAGGTAATTGAGCGTCATTTTGTTTTTAAAAATACAGAAATAATACACAGAGTAATTGTGGAGTCAGATGAATTGCGTTTTTGGATAATTTGATGAAAAGAATATTAAAGATATTACAAACAATTTTACGTGCCTATGAAATCGGTAGGAAAAATCATGTAGAATCAAAGCGTAGTGCTAAAACATGAAATACGTAGTGAATTTCAACAACTATGATTTTTTACCTACCTAATTTTTACCTAAAAAATTACAATCAACATTATACTTATAACACTTTCTTACTTTTCTATGTTGTTAATTCTTTAGGCTATAAATTAAAAAAAAAATGTAGTTCCACCTCTTCTATCATCATCATCATCATGATTATTTCTAAATAATAATTATGCTTAAGCGCGTTTACGCCGTACGGCATGTCATACAAACTTTCAAGCCCTTGTTCTTCGAAATGAATGAACCGATTTTAATGAAACTTCATATGCATAAGAAGGATACAATGGTCTAAAAGTTACTTAAGAACATTTTCGAAAAATAGTGTTACATCCAAATTAGACCAATTTAAAATTTTCCATAGAAACAGAGATTACCAGTTATCTTTTTAAGACATTTCGAAAATGTTCTTAACTCACAAAAAAAAATGTAAATGTTCTTGATTCAAACTCGTCGTCCGATTAGATTTTCACGCAATAATCAATCAATAAAACACTTTTGTTGACGTGAAATGACGTCTAGAAATTTATAAACAGAAAATTAAAGAAATTATCGTTTGCACTTTACAGAATTACTTCAGTAAACATCAATTCCTCGGAAAATGCCAATAAACTCTAACCAGTGACACACAGACCGTTATATTGGGCAATAGACGTATTATACGAGTTATATGACACGAGTTCAGTGCCAAACTCACGTCACTAAACTACTCCACGCTAGGGACACGTGTGTCCAGAATTAATGGTTCACTTTTTATACTAAAAGTGTATATATGATTTATCACCTGCTGATGGCATTCAAATGTTCGGTCCAGTTGCTTGTAATAGATGTGGATTTGTATCACAGCACAGTATCCAAGCGACAGTGGATAAATATACATTTACAAATACAGAATAAGAATCTTGTTAGCTATTCACACAGAGTTTTAGATTAAGATTCAAAATCATTAAGTCCAACTTATTTTCTTTATGAACCATAGAATAACTGCTCTCTTGACCAAAATAGTGTTATTACTTTACATCCAACAGTGGGAACCATAGATAATTAGTTTGATTCGCCACCAGGCTAAAATAATTATGTGTAGAATTGTTAGAATGTCATAGACTAAACTTGCATTTGGATTACACATTGATTTATAGGAAGATAAACAATTGGATCAGATCAAAACAAAACAAACTAAGGTAAAATCCACACAACATACGATGAACCATCTCGTAACAAAGTCCAAACAACATAATATTAGGTATATCGAGTTTGCACTAACATTCGTGAGAGCAGCTTCTAAAACGTTTATTTAAAATGGAAAGGGTACTTAAAATACCACGTTAGCCGATGATAATAGTGTTTATGACACCAAGTGTCCGGTAAATGTCGGTATATTCTTGGAATGTAACTTTACTAATTTTAGACCTACTAATACACGATTGTGTGGGAGTGGTGGTTTGTTAGTGAACTAAAGTGTACAATATTTATTTGTGGCTTACCTACGTAGGTTGGATTTACCTAAAAGATATTAATAACCCATCAAATCAATCAATCAAACAACATATAAACATACTTTCATCTAGAAACCAACGTAATCAAATGAGTTTTATTCATATTTCAGCTACGCACCTGTATCTATGCAGATCTCGAGAATCATCTCTGATATTTCATTTCAAAATATTTGCCCAAATCTGCCAGAAAATTATTAGCAAAGTCGAATGATTAATGTTTTCATGTTGGTAACCTCAAAACTTAATGTTTCGGGCGTCGTCGAGGTTAGGCCCGAGCCAAACCGTGCTCATTTCTCAACATGAATAATCTGAGAACATCCTTGGATTAGGTGGTTTTAGGCAAGGAGAAACTAATATTGGTGAAAATGATTATGTAGGCTGTGGCAAACTAAATGAAACCGGTTTGTCTATCTAATTCTGTTTACATAATTTTAATAGTCGTATAAAAATCGGAATCTCATTTCAATAGGAAGATTTATGGAGGTGTTGGATAACTCTACTCTGTTTCATCCTATACTGCACCGGTTGACGTGTTCACGTCAACTCCGGCTGTTGCTGAAATCCAGTGCTGGGGCTGTCTCGCATAGGGTCGTAGCATTATGCTGAGCGATGGCCGTTTTGCATAGATGTGACACATATTTTCCCCCCATCTTGTTCTTTTTTGTGGTTTGTATTCCTTCTTTTCTTTCTTTACGAAGACTTTAAAAAGTTAATTATTACTCTATGTAACAAGAACAACAGCTCCATTCCTACGTATCATTCAAAAATTTGGCTTCATTCTGACTCAAGGTAGTCTAAATAATACTCAACAGTTAGTCAGTTAACAGTTATTTTGCGTAGGTGTTGATATGACTAGCGCTGCAAAGCGCTCCAGCGCTTGCTCATTACCCGCTCAATTCTCTGCTGCTTTCTGTTGTTTCGACTTTAATGAGTTTTTACAACTTTTTTTTATTAACGTCTTCATTGCATCTGGCCATGGTTTACGATTCGCTCAGCCTCGTAAAATCCGAACGTTGATAGATTAGCGGTTTAACTGTTTTTTGTCGTTTTTTCAATACCGTTAGTTCTTTTTGTTTTAACATTTTAATGTCATTAGATAGCATTGAACTGAGTAATCTCCGGAAAATGGTGACTTTTTATTAAGTTATCACAAATGGATTATTATTTAAGATAACTTTCTGAATCTGCCTGCTACGCGTATCAGCTCCTATATATGTATTTAAATTCCCCAAAGAGTGACAAAAAGACACTCCCGTATTGAAAAACCTCTTATTAGATAAACTCAGACTAGCTGACATTTATTCTGTGGAAAAATACTTTTCACACTTTGACAATAATAAAAAAAACAGCAGAAATTATAAATGTAATGAAAGAATTATCACGAAATTCTGGTATTACGGTAACAGAAATAGCGTGGTCCCTGGTACCTGGTCTACGTTGAACCTTCAAGGTTGAGCCAAGATTATATTAGATACTTCAAACAACGCCAGTACAGAATATTTGCTTTTGCTAAATAATAATTACGGGCGGCGAAATGTGGTCGTCTCTATTGTTTTCGCAAATCACGGATATATATATGCGCTAGATAAATAGAACAGGGAACTCGTTTATGTTAGTAATTAATTATGCCGGGTTAAATTATTCATAATTATATGTGAGTGTTGAATTGAAATAATACATAATGTTTGTAACATTTATTATTGTTATTAGGTTTTTTAAACATTAAACGTAGAAAGCAATTCAATTGGGGGCTGATTTTTCAATTGACAGATAATTTTTATTAGTGGAATTAAATTGACGACGTCTGACAGATTTTGTGTGGAAAAACTGTCAAAAATTCAATCTTTCCAATATCTGGGTTCTGATTTTTCCAATATCTGGCGTTGGAAAAATCAGTCCTAAAAGCGATTAAAAGTACCTAAACTTTTCATTTACATTGTTTTGTGTTTTTTTTTTTCGTTTGTGTTTTGTCATGGCATCAATAGACGGGCACAACAGCACTCATTTTGAAAACTGAGCGTTATTCTAATGTTTTGTTTTTTTCTTTGTTCACAGGACTACGTCACCTCCCGGGGAGCCCTTGGTGCGGGCCCCGGTGGGCAAGCCACGATGTCCGCCAGCCATATCTCGTCTCCGCGTTGAGAAGGTGGAAGGTGGGCTGGCGGTTGCTGGCGTCGTCGTCGCAGCGAACTGCCAGATAGTACTGCCTATATTTGGATTCCTGTTTATGCTCGTTGGATGTGTGTTAACTGGTAAGTTTTTTTGTTCTGGCGTAAATGACAAAGATATTGTCACTGCCGTTTATGCAGCTCTGAAAGGCGGAACGAAATCGCAGGTACGTAGCCGGCCTGAGACAAAGATGAATTACACCGGCAACCATACCCTTCAAACCGGCACAGCAACGAGCAACACAGCTTGGTGGCAGAAATAAGTTTGGTGGTGTTAAAGAAGGGGCAGCTCTCTTCCGTAGATTTGAAAACCACCACGTACCTACTGTTATCATCACCATCACCATACAATAGCAACTGCAAAACCTGCCTTCAAACGCAAAAAAGACAAATTTTGTTATCTTCTTCATCCAGAAATAGCTAGTCTTGCCAAAGCAGAGCTATACTTTCTACCACAGATCGTTTCAGCTGAAAGCTAAAACGAAACTTTTCAAACTGCTTCGCGTCAAAGCGAAATTTTTAGGAAGCAATCTTTCTTGTTTCATGAAGTAGGTACTTTACATAATAATATGTAATAATTCATAATGAACCTGAACTTGAGTAATAAACAAATAAAGTAATGGCCGGGTAATGCGCCTCGACCATCCGTTATAAATAACTTCATATTCTTTACGTAGATATTGAACAGTTACGAAAACAAAATTTCTTTCACACCCAATATTATAAATTTTCCTATTTGCGTCTCATCAGGGTCGTGACTAGACAAAATGTGCGCCTTTTAAAATGCAAAAACGCATTTTCAAAACAAAATAGATGTTTTTATTTGATCTCATAAAGAAATTGGAAACTGCAGCTTTGCCTACGCTTATTGAATCCATCAGACTGTAGATACAGTATCTAACAAACTAGAAAACATTAAACTGAAAATAAATACCCTTAAGAGCGCTATTACAAAATCGTTACCGAAGTACGTCACGAAAATAATCTACATGTGACGTCTTTAATTCTCCAGATTATACATATTTTCACGCCGTGCCGTTGACGACGAAAAACCTATAAAAAGACATCTTGGCAATGTTGTTGTCTGGACTACCCACTACTTTACTCACTGATTACATTACATAACATGTTGTTTCTGATGGCTTTTAAAGGACCTAATATAGCAGCTAGTATCTTCATTAGGTTTTGCTGACATGACTGTATAGTTAACATTGTAACCAACTGAATGCGGAAGGTGGAGAACACAGTGTTGAGGCGCAACTTTGTAGAGCCTATATTTAATTTTTTTTTTTATATAATAGTTTTATGGCCTGGTTGCTAAGACCTTTTAGCCACGTCTTTGTTTCATTTTATTTATATCTTGAGTCTAACATGACATTAGAATATGGGTGTACACATTCTAATGTATTAGGAGTATTTGGCAGCAAATGTATCGAATCAAGTTTCCCGGTAAACTTCGCTGAGGTAGCCAAAACTACAAAAAAATTCTCAGCTCCATTTTACCGGGATCGCGTCTGTTTCAATGATTACACATATTGTCCAGTTGCGCAGACACTTGAGATACAAAACTACACCAATTTTACATCACAATATCCACTAGGAATCAATTTGCGAATAATTAAAACAGCCAACTAGACTTCACTCGAAGAAATCCCGCCAAAAACTGCACTGGACAGCTTTATGCTGAGCTGATTAGCATATTCAGCCCATAATGTTCCCACTACTGGGTTACAGGCCTCGTCACTGTGAGAGGGAGTGGGCCGTCCGTAATCCACCACGCGGGCCGAGTGCGGGTTGGTAGATGTCACATGACTTCGAATTTTTGCTTCTAGGACATGCCGGTTTTCTCACAACGTTTTCCTAAACTGTTCTGAGAGCAGTGGTGATTATATAATTTACACAAAGAGCTGTGCTGATTGCTGGTTCATTAGTAACATTATAATGTAACATTGCTATTCTATTACAGCGGCATCGTATCGCGGTTGCGGTGAGAATGAAGAGCCTGACCACTACGCGGCTCGCATCGCTTTCACAGGCAACTCGCGAGTACTGGGCCCAGTGTGCATCGTCGCTGGAGCTCTAATGACTATTGCTGGTATGTATTAGCTTTATTACGGTTTAATATTGAAACAATGGTCTCCCATGGATTTGATTAAAGTGGCTCGTGAGAGCTACGGATCGTTGGGCCCTATTAATCAAAGGCGTGGTTTCGCTGAGTGGATTTTGATTTAAACAATTGCAACGGTCAAATTGTCTGATGTCTGAATCTGAGTATCAGTGATCAGTATCACTGATACTCAGATACTGATACTGCCATTGTCTTGGATTATATCTAGATTTCTTTGGGTGAGGTTTTTGTCCAGCTATGAGTCTTATTGCAGTTATCGCTGACATTTGACATTAAAAGAGCCTAGAGTAGTGGAAATTAAATACTCACAGGACAAAAAGCCCAGCTGACTGTCTATGCTTTCCGCACAGCTGTTCTTTTCTCATAAGTAGGTACCTCGTGCCACACAAAGATAACCTTCATAGGTTATCTCACAGTAATCTTCATAGAATCATTGGTTATCTCTGTTGAGAAGCAATTGATAACTGACACTTAGATACTGATCTGCTGCATCCGGTTAGACTAGAGGCCGACCCCAACATCGTTGGGAAAAGGCTAGATGATGACAATTTAGTCACTATGACGTGACTCTAGTGCCCTCGAATCACACTGAGAAAAAACTGTAAAATCTATACTAATATTATAAAGAGGTAAAATTTGTTTGTAAGTTTGTATGTAGGGGGAGTAAACTCTGGAATTACTAGTCGGATTTGACAGCCCAATTCTTGAGGAAGGCTATAGGCTATTTAACGTCACGCTATGACCCATAGGAGCCGAGCAAAAATGCTATGCGAAAACGAAGTGATAGGGCAGGAGACGCGAGCAGGTGATGCAATGCGACGAGATGGGTCGAGACATGGGAATAACAAATTTCACACGAACGAAGTCGCGGCGCGGGTAGAAGCTAGTACCTAACTAATAAAGACCAACAAGAGTGAAATCAAATTAAAGACGCGTGCAGGAAGCATTTACAGCTGGACTTGTAAGCTAGTTAATTAACGGAAGCTAGTTATTATGGCAATCACGGGCGACAGAGTTGTCTTGATTATACGCTACAGCCGTCGTCGTTAGCCGTTTACGTCATACGTGACGTCAGACGGTTTCGGATAGACAGAATAATAGACTGAAAATGTTACTGTTTGTGCTTGCGTCACAATTAAGAGGCTTACATGACCTAAAGCGCGGTCACTGTCGGACTGCATAGAAAAGAAAAAGAAGCACGATGAGACAACGCTGGTAATTTATTGCAAAATATGAAGTAAAAATTTAATTACAAAAAATCTATTGATTGGACTAAAAAATTAAAACACTAGTATTTTAGTATGTTGCTTGTAGAATAATCTGACAAAAAAACAAAATTATTATATATGTAAATTAGTACACTTTTTATTGTAAAAAGAAAGTTTTTAGAGGTATCTTCATGATTTTTTACTATCATATCAAATTAGTTGTATTATGTATTCAATACACTATCTACCTAGCATATATCCTGAAGAATATGATATATTTTTCTGATTTTGTTTATTATTTACTTTATTGTTTCTAAAACTTGTGTTTTTTGTGTTTAGGTCCTGTAAACCCCTTAATTCGTTTTCCTATAATAGCCGAAACTACAGTGCGGTCGACGAAAGAATGCGTTCTTGACACCTGTCAGTTTCATACAAAAGAATACCTACGTGCTTTGCGAATATGATTATTATTAGCTACTAGAATTGTCGCACTGACAGGTGTCAGGTACGCATTCTCTCGACGGCCGGACTGTACTAATTACTATATTTGTAAATTTAAAATCGTTATAGTCAAATTATCAAAAACGTATCCAAACATCACGCTTGTATTTCCCGAAGGAGTAAGCAATGGTGTGATTAGCACTAAATTTAAGTGCCACTTTCCTAATAAGGGACAAGCCTACTGCCAAAAACCATGAGAATCTTTCCGAACTTATCAAAAACTCTTACTTTTATTAAGGGAACGCCAGGAATGGATAGCCCGCGAAAAACCATCCAAGTTCATATAACCCTATTGGATGCAATGACGTATTATATATAGACACGTTATCAACCAACATCTCGGCGCTTAAAAACGGCGAAAATACTAGATAACTACTTATACGCGTAAAGAAAGGGAAAGAAAATATATCACCGTACGGCGGGATGTCTGTTGCTAGAGGGAGATAAATAAACATCTTCAGTTACGTCACAGGATAAGTAATAGTCAAATTACATGCTCATTGGTCGAGCGCATGAGTGACGTAGCTATCAGAGTCACTTCATGCGCCGGCCGCCATTAGACGCAGCGTCGTACAAAATAAAATAAAATAATCTAGTTTTGTAAACTTACGCGTGAAATGACACATTTTTGTCTTTAACTTTTGGGGTATAATTTTTACATCCTCTGAAAACACACGACGGCATATTTTCTTTATGTTTTGCACAGGTTTTCACATACGATATAAATTAAAAACAAACATACGTCACGTCGCGTCGCGCGACAGGTTGGTGCGTGACTGAGCGCAAATGTGGCAATTGGCTTCATTTCATGTTGCCATTTTAGAGTGCGGACAACGTATCTATAGTTTTATACATCATTGATTGGATGACTATTTCATGAAATATCAATTGGAAAAAAAAACTTAAGAAAATTGTAATTTCGCGGGATACCCTGGCGAACTTCCTAACGAAAAACACCCACTACGTCTTTAACACCTGTGTTTTTTTAACCAAGGGCTGCGGCTATTAGGAGTGCTCTCAAAGACGAGGTCACAATGAACGTAAAGGGTCACATATTAAGTACTTAAATTTATCGTGTTTAGCTCTGTTTGAACTTAGACGATAATTAACATTCATTACTGATTTACAAACACATTATTATAATTATAGTAATGATTTACATGCGTAAATGCTCTAAAGCCATGTGCTAACATGCTATCAATGTTTACATACATTAATAGGTAAGTACTTACCTAATTGTAATTAGGGTGTTCGAGCATGACCTGAATGCTTCAAGTAGGATTAGTTCCAGATTTTCCTCAAAAGATTGGATGAATATTAGTAATAACAAAAATTGACGTAGCCAAAAAACATAACGCTTTTATCATACAGGGCCTATACAGGTTATTAGGCGATGCGTATCGATATCTAAACACCGACCGCTGTTAGTGTTGTTCTTGAAGTATGAGCTGAGAAAAACTTGTTTTATCGTATTCAATAAAAATAAATATGGATACCCATAACGTATGTGAAGTTTACACAAGTGACTACTGGTTGACTTTCCAGGGTGTGCTGGCTTGAGTATCGTCTAAAGTAGTATCGTAGAGGCTCTTTTCATTTATATTTTAAAATGTCATCGACGATAAGTGTAGTAAGACAGACTTGACAAAGACCTCTCCCAAGGATATCCAACGGCACAGAAACAGTCCTTTAAACCAAGAAATCCTTAGTCTACGCCAACGGCAGCTCATAAAACAAGCCTCATTTGACCTCCCAACGTATTAGCGCCTTAATTCTCGCTAATACAACAGTTAAATAAAAGGAATGTATTGTCTATTCCAGGTATCGTGTTATGCATGCTAATGCGGGCGGCGCAACGTCGGCAACGAAGGCTGGCGTTCCACTGTCCCATTCACGGCGACTTCTACCCACTTAGCCCCCAAAATAGCAGAAAATATTCTCGTAAGTACATAACCTAACTTCGAAAGCTTATGTCATACCTTATTAGAAGTTTGTTTTAGATTTCAGCAACCTTTCAATTGATTTAACATTTTAATACTTCTAAACTTTACCTGTTTGTTACCGAAATATTTTTGGATTCGTTTCCATTAATGCAATTTTATACAATGAGCTGCGAAAAGGAGTTAGAATTGCAGTAAAATCATTTTACTACTAGAGTTCTTAAGTTTTGTAGCTAGTGGGCCATTAATAAGCTCATCTTCAAATAATATAGATAAACCTGTAGCACCCTAGAAACCATAAGACACGAAATTTTAGGTGTTTTGGGGGCTCCAAAACGCCTGTCCTTCACCACGTCCTTTGTAACTTCTGATGTTCAAAACGTGCTGTTTTTCAGCCTTTGGAAAACACAGTTTTTGTTAATTTGTATTTGTGTATGCTAAGGAGTAGTGATGGGTGTTGCAGGCACTCCGTCGGGCTTATGGCGCTGGATGCGAAGCTGGTTGGGGCTGATAGAGGAAGGCGAGGCGGCGCGCTGCCCGCGCTCGGCCGAGCCCGCCTCGCCGGCGCGCGCTGATGCACCGTGTCCCCCTCCCTTACCTTTCTTGGTGCCATCGGATTCTGTTGTGTAAGTAACTTTACTAGCATCATCATTCATCATCACGAGCCTTACGTTGCGCAGACTTTATATGACGGAGTAAGAAGGAATACAGAACGACTTTTCTAGCACCGTTTAAAATGCCAAGCTGCCGCCAATTACCGGCGTGAAGTCGCCATTTTTACGTTGAATAATCACGCGTAAACGTGAATATGAATACCTCGAGCCGTTAATTGGATAACATAACAACATCTGGACTTCATTCCAGTCCCTCTTAGATGTAGAACTATTTTCAAGCCTCGATAACTGTAGATTTCAGAATCTACCAAAAGAACTACCTTATTTTTAACGCAGAAATGGTTTGTGCAGAAGCTTTTCTGGTATTTCCATATGATTTTACTTGTAACTGTTTCTCTCACTCTCTCTCTCTCTTTAAGGACTCCTAATAAAATAATATTGTTCATTATTACAGAGGCATGGCGTCAGTGCTTGGAGCTCCTCTCAGTCCTGAACAGACTTTCGGCTCCATCAAATCCCTCGCGATATCGAGAGAGGTCGCCAGCTTCCCGCTATCACGCTCGCCGACACCGCCACCATTGAGGTAAATTATAACAGCCTATATTGGGTTTTCCATTTGCATCTACGCTACGATCAATACAATATACGATAATCTTCATAAAAGGTGACAAAACCTTGCTGAAGAACTATAGACAAATCTCACTTCTGAGCCACGTGCACAAGCTGTTCTCGAGGGTCGTCACGAACCGTCTCGCCAGAATATTTGACGAGTCCACGGCTGCCCCATTTCAAAACCTAATAAGGACTTAAAATTAAATTTTACAGGAGAGCGCATAAACGTAATATTGGTCAGCCTATGGAATGTATTTTTTGAATTAGTTAAAGTGACTTACTAGGTTTTAAAATGTCACTAGGGAGTGAAAGGTGCACTTACTAGGTATCGATGCTTAAATACATCTCCTTTTATGTTAGTTTAAAACGCTGGTGTTTTTGTATTTGGTAGAGACCTTCTAGGTTAGCAAGATTATGCAATAAAACGATTTTTGTAAAAAGTGTCCCTTACTAGGTTTTGAAATGGGACAGCCGTCCAGCCAAAAGCCGGTTTTCGAAAAAGCTTCAGTACCGTAGAAGAAATCTATACTGTTCAGCAAATTATACAGAAGACCGAGGACTACAACCAGGATCAGAAAACGCCCAATCCAACTGCTTAGAGGCGTGAGACAGGGGGATGTAATATCCTCAAAACTGTTTACGAATGCGTTGGAGGCCGTCTTCAAGAGGCTGAACTTGCCTGGACAGGGTATCAACGTGAACGGCGGGTACATCTCACACCTTTACTTTGTCGATGACATCGTCATAATGGCGGAGCCTATATTTAGGATATTGCACAGCCTAAATGGAGCTTCTTAGGGTCTCGGCGGGTTAACCACGGCATTACGCACGCATTTTGCACGGCAGTTTGATCATGTACAATTGTGTGGGACGCCCCCTAGCCCTTTTGAAGGTGGCTGGGACAGACAGGATGCGGAGAGCGACAGTAGACTGCGATAGGCCGAGTTGATTGATCTACGGTCATCAGGTCAGAAGATGCGGCCTTTCTATGACTATGCCATGACTAAAAGCTCATAGCTTTTGAGATCTCGGATTGGGCCCGATAAAATCCAAATAGGTGTTTAGACATCCACCACTAATCGTAACAAAACTAATATTTTGTCTTAATTGTATTTACAGTTGTCCACCATTCAAAGAGGAGCCGAGATGTATCGAGGACATACCGAACTCGGTGATCATACGTCCAGACTTCGACTGTGGGTCACCGACGTGCAACTATCGCGTGGTGGAGTGTAAGCTCACCACCACGGAGGAGCTCCGTCGTAATGCGCCACATCACAGTCATCATAGCGCGGACAACAAACAAATGAGACCCAATACAGTTTCTATAACGATACCCGACGAGGGGAAAGGTTAACGATACGTTTTAGGTTAGACAATTTTTTAATTAATATTGTTCAAAGTGAGCTGGAATGCGCTATCAGAATATTTGGCGCAAGGTTGGCGACAACCAAATTGGGCGTACCTATATGTGTAATGCTAGTTTAATGCTCACTGTTGTTAGTCGTGATCCCTCGGACAGCCACGATTCGCCTAGTGTGGCCGCACCCTGATAAATATCGATGTACATAATAAATTGTTTTATTTTAAGGACCACAATCCTATTGTTTCTTAACTTTCGTCTGCTCAAACGATCACAACTTGTCTTCCGCTACTGCTCACTTGATTGGACACCTCGAAATTGATCACAATAATTTTAAAATGACAACAAAACTTGCTGCATTTACGTTTGTGCAGAATTTTAATTTATCTATGCAATTTATTATCTGTTTTAAACACAAATATAGGGTGTGATGGTCAACTCTGGGTTGTGTATGTACCTACCGTTTACAAAGGACCATGTTTTCCCAAATATTCAGTAAAATATAAGACTATGAGTTGGATAATTTACCCTAGATTTTAAATAAGTATCACAGTTTATCTGTATTTATTAGCAATATATTGCGCCAAATATCGTAAGTGTAAAGAGAGATTGGATTAAGAATGGCTATGTGAAATGTTTATAAATGGTGAAGTGTTTAAATGTTATATTATTTTTTGCTTCCATTTATTTTGAACTGAGCAGAGCATTTCGTTCATTTTACATTATGCATGTTAGGTTAAAATAGCCTTATTTATGTGATACTTAGATTTTTTGGAAGAACACCGAAAACACAAAAGATATCAATGATGAGTCAACACTATTCATTGAATTTAAATATTTAATACAAGTGTCTTTGTGATCAATAGGACAAAACTTAATCAGCCCTACGTGCTTTATCAATTGCACTGGTTTTTTTTAAACATGCTTTTATAATAACAACAATAGGTAATTCCGTGGAAAAATACACCTTATCCAATGTATCTACCTATCTTCACACTGTGTAAAGTCTTAAGTATCACGTAAATAAGGCAGTCTAATGATTATCCCAATGCTCATTGTGTCGGCATTCTAGTCGTATCGTTCTATCTTTTGGTGTAATTAATATACCTTACTCATCTAAATGTACGCGGTAGAGGAAATGTATTGGCTCAGTAGGATTACCGTTCCTTATTAAATAATATTTGTAGGAAATTGTCCATTACATTCGTTTACACGTAATATTAGTGTAAGTATATTATGTAAGAGTACATACAAAACACGTGCCCTAGATATAGTTCCGATTGTGATATTTTTTTAATTTCATCTTTTTTGTGACTTGTGGAAATGGAAACCAAGATGCAAACGCATAGCAACTGTGGTTGCAGCCGCAGAAAACAAAAGAAAATAAGCAAAGAAGGAAGAGTTTTCTTATGTTTTCTGCGGTTATCTTGATCAACATAATTTGAAATAATTTTGTATATAATATTATATACTTACCTCCCTATTTTGTTGAATCATAAATCATTGTTTTGGTGTATGAGCCAAAAGGAAGATGCCAAAATAAAGTTCGTCGCGTCCATGTCTCGTATTATCGTTTGTTTTCACGCTAAATTAATTAATTGTGCTCAGAAAAAGACAATTGTATAGGAAACAAGGATGTAAGTAAAAGTTGTAGTTCACGTATAATTTAGTAACTATTGGTACGTAGGTAAGTACTTTATCGAGTTATTAAGTTTTGTGATGAAGGCTAGGTTTTGGCCAAGTTATTCGAAATTATATGGAATGTAATTTTTTATAATCCGTAGGTAAGTGCCACGCCTAAATAATCTATTATATTAATGTATTGTATACTTAAAATAAGCTTATTTAATATTGTTATGAATGTAAGGATGAAAAACTGAAAATACAAACTTGAGTTAAAAACGAGTCTTTTTCTTTGAATTTTTATTCGAATATTATTCAATCCCTTTAAATATAATATTATATGAATAAGTTGTTTTTTATTAAAGAATTCCTTAAAAGCCTCATTTATTACACACTACGCGATATTCAGGGATCCTTTCCCTAAATCGGGCTGGTATAAGAGAAAGGGAGGAAGGGTCCCTCATCACCTAAACATAGGAGCCAAAATATCGTGTATAGGGATTTTTGTCTTATAATTAGGTACCTACCCATACTTTTTTAATTTTTTGGGTGGGAAATTATCAAATAACTTCTCCCGCTCTGGGCGGAGCGGGAGGGCGTATCAGACTTTTACTGACTAAAGCCCACCAGTGTTCCCACAGTTGCCTGTGCCAGGGGCCACGGTATCTCTTTCGAACAACCCGCGACCCTGGCAGGAATCGGCCCTAGCGGACCCCGTCAGTTAGTGCTGACATCCGCACGCCCGCACCTACGGTGGTCGGAAATCGGCTGTCGGACGCCCAGGGCGTCTCGGCGAGTAGGGGCGTACGTAATAAAACAAAGTATTACTTAAATATTTGTTAGTTTTATTTATCCAGTAAATAAACTAATAATAACTGTTTATTTGTTAGAGTGGCCTTCCATGGTACACCCACCTTATAACCCTAGCTGCTTACATCACTGCGGATGCTAGGAGTAATCGTGTTCTGTGTGTACTCACTCTGTGTGCTAGAGGCTGATAGAGGTGTAAGTGTATTGTAGTGTAAGTAATGGTAAGTAAAGATATAATTACTTGAAATTAAGGGCATTACATTGCCCAATGACCTTGAGCATGCTGCCCCGTACTAACTTACGACGAAACGACGAGAGAGAGGGACGAGTGCGGGAGTGACATAGTGCTTTTCACGAAATTTCGGATATTTATAAAATATTAAAAGAAATAAGAGAAAAAAAATCAATTCACATTGTTAAATACGTCAATACGTATTTTTTGGTATTAAATTCAAAAATTCATGCCGAGTTATTGAGCCGTTATAGAGAAAATTTTCAATTTAGGTTTGAAAAAAGACCTATTTGTTACGATTTTTTGATAAAATTTGAGTAAGATTATTAAAATTTTAAACAATACAATGTATTTGTGATGACCTTCAGTTTAACATATATTTTTTATATTGAAAACGCACAAAAGGATTCATCGACAAACTTCTTTTCAGAATTTGAGCGAGGTAATCCCCTTAAAAGCCGGACGGAAACGCCCAAACATGACGTATAAAATTGTAGGTGTTACCATATTGAATAATTTATTGATTCATTATTTTCTTTATCAACGAAACTGTAATCGCAACATTTAGCAAATGGTTGATTAATTCATGATTAGCATTACAGGGAATCAAGTTTAGGGTCAATGTGCACAAAAGCTCATAAAGTTTATCGGTTTGGAACAGGGAAGATAAGATTAGCAAGGGAAACTATATAAAGCTGAAAATAGGCAGCTAACTTGTTACCTTCTCATATGTAACGCAGCCCCGGTAACCTTTAGAATTAATTAATCAAAAAAGAAGTTTACTTGCAAAAATATTTTTTCAAACTGGCATTTTTTGTTTTCTTTGTACGCAAGTTGAGCAGTGCCCAGTGCCAGCGAGTTGAAATGTCGGCCATCTTGAATCAAATTTCATAATGGCATGTGTCTTTCCAAATATCAAGTGATAGCAAATAGAGCAATCGAGGAAATATTTAAAACTTACCATAAAAAATTGTATATTTATAAACTAAAAATTGATAATTCCAACTGGTTTTAAACACTTCAAAAAATTAAAAAGATCACCAATAAAACAAATCAGCTGTTATCCGTCAATCGATGTCAACAAAATTACATAATTTTGTTTAGAAAAACAGAGCAGGCTCCGTTTTTTTAGTGTCATTTTGAAATAATCAAACATGAAGATTGGATCTATGTTTCAATGGACAAATTGATAAAGTAATGTGTACCCAGCGGCTAACAAGTTTGGCAACTGTGATTTTTTGTATAATGTAGTCCGCGGTAATATTTTAGTTATGGATCACAACAATATTATTGAGTGCGGTGGATTTTATTTTATACACAATTTTGACTCTGGAAATCTCGGACATGTAGAACGGGTACCTACGGAGCTAATAGGTAAGCACATATTATTTTGATAATTAACGCTAAAACGCAGTCCAAGACCTGCAATAATTTCGGGAGTAGTTGCCAATTTGATGCCCTTTTCACGGACTTTTTGTTATTGCCGAGTGCTCGAAATAGATTTGAGGACATTTTAATACATTTTACAAGTGCCCTGGTGCACAAAGTCATTCAATATTGACTTGACACAGATTAGATATATTGACAGCACAGCAAAGAAAGTTAATTTAATCAAATGGAATTTTCCAGTAAACTTGCTAATGATGATGTTAGCAAGTTTGGAAAATTCCATTTATTATAAATCAACATTGACTATAAATTATAAATAAAACCAATGAAGAACATATTTCATAAAAAAAATACAAAAATGAGATAGTGCAACACCTTTCACAAAATAAAATAAATCCAAACTGCAGTGCTAGAGACTGCGAGCACACAGGCAGAAACAGCGAGTACACAGGCTTTTCTAATATCAATGAGAAGGCTTTTTCATATCTTGAATTAATTTACATTAGCTAAGTAAATAATTTTAATAATTTACCTAGGTAAATTGGCACCACAATGTCTAAAAAATGTTATTGTCTACTTCAACTATTCAGCACTTTTATAGATTCTGTCACAATCACAAATACTTGTTATTAACAAGATATCTTCTATCTCAGCTCCGTCTATGAACCCAAAGACGAATGTAACAGAAACTCCAGACTATGAATTTAACCTGTGGACTCGGCCTGACTGTGCCGGCACGGAATTTGAGAATGGAAATCGCACCTGGTTCTATTTTGGGGTGCAGGCCAGTGAATCTGGCGTACTGGTAAGTGAGCTTTTACATAATTCTATTAATTAATTTGCCACAAAATTGAAAAATACAAGTTATTTTTAGTGAATTACTAATCATTCAGATGGTGAAATAAATGTGCTAATCATGCTCTTTTAATTGTTCCTTAAAGACAATGTAGAAAACAAAAAATAAAGGCATTTAAAATGACTGAAGTAATTTTTATGATAAAAGAGTTTGAAAGGGAAATGTTTATATTATAATAACATTTGCTTATTGTCATTTTTCAAATAGTGATGTAAACAAAACATTTACTTTATAGACGCCAATATACAATAGAATGATAGTTTTTAAAGTACCTACTTTACATACTTATGTTCTTAGAACAATAAACCTTGTATTTTATTTATATAACTAAAGGCTTGTATCATTACAATGATTCTATAAGGTAGTGAAAACTAGCATCAATCAAAGTGGCAATACTAACTTTTTAATTAAAAAAGCTTGTTGCAACATAATGTCCCATTTTAGCACCTGTTTGTATGTAGCTGAGTTTCAAATTATGTTAACAGGTGTGGTTGAACCGTATAAACTTTATTAAAAAAGCTTGTTGCAACATAATGTCCCATTTTAGCACCTGTTTGTATGTAGCCAAGTTTCAAATTATGTTAACAGGTGCGGTTGAACCTTATAAACCTGAACAAGCAAGGCAAGATGTACAACCAAGGCATGGCGCCGGTGACACGGACGCTGCCCGGCAAGCCTCAGTGGGAGAGGATCAGGGATCGCCCTGTACACTCGGTACGTATTTTTAAAAAAACACTATAGCAGCTCAATCCCTAAATCCCTTTTTAAAAAAATCAATGCAAATATCTTTCTATTCTAAACAATATTTACACACCGGTTAACGGCAGGATATGGTTTAAAGAGCTCTTGTTTTAAATTATGTATTACCTCTTGTGAATAGGTAATTTCGATGGGTAAAAGATAAGTCAGCAAAGTTGGTATTTCAAGTTCAACTTACTGCACATAGCAGCAAATGTGCCTCTTCATGCTCAGAACTTAAGCTGAAACCATAGGTAAGGTAATAAGGTAATACGGACTGGTGTCCGCAACTCCACGTCAATGCGCGTATTAAGCTGAAACCCTAAAACCTAATGTTAATGTTTCTTGATGCCGAAACAACTGGCATGCACACAATCACACAATGATTCTTCTATCACCCATAAAACCATGCATAGAAGTGTTAGTCATAAGTCATTGATGCATTTGTTTAACATAGGTACAATAATAATGTGGAGTGGTGTGTGGTGGCGTGTGTGTGGTGGGGGTGGCAGGGACATCCACAATTTTTTTTTTTATAACTGAATAAAAATTTCTATGAAAGGTGGTCTAGAATCATGTGGTGAATTTATGGTTACAGTTTGCGCGTTAACGTCCCTGGCGCCCTGTATAAAGATAATAAGAAGTGCACTATGTTATGCTAGAGGGGGTAAAAATGTTTGTCATTAAGTAAGCAAGCCAACCAAGTCCCAATAATTAAATAAAATAAGCCTGACAGTAAAAAAACAAATATAAAGAACCGCACATTTCATAATACAAATATTAATAAGTAATAAAATATAGTAATAGAAATCTGTGTCAATTAAAACAGAAAAAAAGCCTTACACTAGTAGCTTACGCTAGTATGCTTGCTGAAGCTCATTCACACTCCAGATTCCTTGGTATCGGAACCGAGTGTAATTAATTATTCTTGATATAATTATGAACAGACGCCAGCACAGCACATCAAGGTACTACAATCTGTCAAATTTCTTTAATAGATTTCAACTTTATCGCTAAAGCATAAGGTTCAAAGTTGATTGGGAAAATTTGACAGTTTCGGATAGCCTCAGTAGCTTGATGTGCTGGCGTCTGTACTTTATTTCAAAGAATGATGGGCATTTTTGTATGGAGCCTGGGCTGATGACCAATAGAGTTCAAATGAGATCCACGCATGACAGCCGAGACCAACGACTTAACGTGCTTTCCGATGCACGGTTGGTATATAAAAATTGTCGCCCATCCAGGGACCAACCGCGGCAAGTAAGGTGCACTTGCCTGATCGATCGACCCGTGCGGCTGTTATTACTTAGCCATAAGCCCCCTCAATGTTATGAGTCAATAACTAATATTATTGAGAAGTGCAGTGAACATTAGCGTCATAAACTAATACGTTTACATAGTACTTGCAGGTCTGATATCTCTTTAACCCGGTATTTCACAGCCTTCTGCTCATACTGAAAATTGATGCTTTTGATATAAACTTTCATTTGATGCATATGTGGTTTTTATTGGACATACCGACCAAAACGCCCATCATTCTTTAATATGGAAATTCGCCATCCAGAAATATACAGGGTGGCAGGGACATCGACGCGCAACCTCGAATTCAGCACATGATTCTGATCCCTCTGCGTTGAAATGTTTCGTCTTTTATAAAAAATCAGCTGTTTCACAGAAAAGTGCAACACTTATGCGGTCAAAATGTATAGCACAGCAAATTGTTTTTTTTATAAACTAACGAAAAATTTCAACGCATTCGGTTTGAGAATCATGTCCTGAGAGTCCATGGTAACAGAAAGTTAATTTTCGTAATAAAAATCGTTCAAAATCTAGTCGCAATCTCATTTCAGCGACAATCAATGTCAAAAACTTGTCAAAATGTAGGGAAATTAGAGGTATTTTTGACAGATTGAGTCTGAGGTGAAACTGTGAACGTTCTTAATATTACGAGAATTACCCGTCAGGTTGCGCGTCGCGCGTCGATGTCCCTGCCACCCTTTATAGATAGATACAATGCTCGTTAATGTAAAGAATAAAAATTACAAATAAATTTTTTTTTTGAGTTATATACGATGTTACAACGGGCGGTCTTATCGCTAAAAGCGAAACAAATAGCGCAACGAATAGTTAACTGTCGCTTTACAAACAACACATACACACACATATAAATCTACAAGGTTCTTTTGGCGTGTGGCCAAAATCGGTACTAACGCTACCATATTTTTTTTCCATTTTTCATACAAAACAATTTCATAAATGTTTACCAACAGCGCCTCTCTGTGAACGTCATTCGAGCGCCAAAAGATCCTTGTACTGTCTGTTCACAGTCATTTTACCTCTGACAGCAGCAACCCAGCTACAAACTTATTGAAACGTGAATAAAGATCACTGTGATATTAACAGACTAGTCAGTGAGAACAACCCAACAGAAACCTTATTTTAACGATAATAAAGATCATTTTGATTTTGACAGTGATGCAAATGCAGAGATAAAACTAAATGGAGTGTAGCAGTGTTCTTACCACAGCTTTGTTCTAGACGGACGACAACACCTTCACACTGAGCTTCAAGTACCGAACGCCAGAGAACCTGAAAGCGACAACATTCTTCGCGTTCACCTATCCGTTCTCGTTCGCTGAGCTGCAGATCGCTCTCAACTCCATAGACTTGAAGATGCTGCCGCTACCTCCCCCGCAGTCTGTGGATGATATCTACTATAATAGGGAATGTCTTATTTATTCTCTTGAAGGTAAGATTGAGTAATGTTACTTATGACTTCTCTTCATTGTATTACAAGACGGCCATGTTAGTAAGACAACTGGTAGTCGTGACGTCATCTGCTAGAATTTCGGGTACGGACACCGTACTAAAAAACAGAGCTCTGGTAAGCGGCCAAATGCCCACACAATTATATGAATTTTCGTGTTGGGTTTATAGTAAAATTTTCTGGCTCTTCAAAGAGGTAGAGAACCACCTTAAATATAAATCAACCCTAATGGAAAGAAGAAGAAAAAAGTAATTAATCTTCCAACCAATTACCAATCAATCAAGTCATTTATTCAAATTAGGCTGAGAATCAGCACTTTTCGAACGTCAAAATTAAATAACACTGTTTTTGGGGTAAAACATTTTCGGAAAAGTGGCCTACAAAAAGGTTCGTGACCGCTGCATTATTTATCAATTTAAAATCAAAACCAAAAGTCATTTATTCAAACTAGGCTGAGAATCAGCAATATTCGAACGTCAAAATTACAAAAGACAGTCCCCCAAAACGCCCGCCCTTCACCACTTCCTCGTGCTTTCGCCGCCTCGATTTTCAGCCTTGTTATACCCCACGCACAACGGACCGAATGGGAGTCTAAGTGCGGAAAAGGGAGTCCCATCATCATCATCATCATCAGCCTTGTTATATGCTGGAGTAATATAAATCTGTTTCAAACATTCAGGGAGGCGCGTGGATCTATTGACAATTACGTCACACCACGGGATAACAACAGAGAGAGAGGACAGGCTCAGGAACTTGTTCCCTGACAACCAAGAGAGACCATTCAAGTTTCATAATAAAAAAGTAAGCCTTTTCTTTTATTATAGTTAGATATTTCATCAGATCATCTTTCATCGATATTTTTTGTTAAGCAGTAGCCAACCGTTCCTGCATAGGATACCAATATCCATAGCATCTTTACCTAATGAAATCTCAAATATAAGATTCCTCTTGGAAATGTTGCGATCATAGGCAATGCCAAGCATAAGCAAAATTACCTCAAATAAATAATGAAATCCCTTAAAATATTGCTTGCGTATATTATGAGACTAATCTAATTGAGAATAAAAATATAGTCTGACTTATCGAAATTATAACATTGAATTGATGCGAACATTGTCGCACGCCATACTGACTTACGATGGAAAATTCGCAAGTTCGGATAACAGTTTAAAAATGGATTTTCCCTTTATTTCATTCAGGCTTGGGTTCATGTAATAAAGGCAAATCATGCTTTGCAAACGAAAGCATCATCAATCTATACACACAAATAAATAAAATTGAAGTGTCTGTTTGTAAAGTCAAAATAACAGTGTTGGGGGTGGTGTTGTAGGAAAAAGCAGGCGAACTTTAAAAACACGTTTATTCCGTGGTTGTACAATCAAAATGGCCGCGTGCGCATAAATTAAAGATTCGGGCGTGCGCATTGATTCGCGTTAGGTGGCAGACTGGCGGGGGCCCACAATGTGACAAGCATGTCAGCGTGGTCCGCGTCTTGGCTTACATAGTGATGCTACTACTTACTTACTAACTAAAGACAAATACGTTAGGTACTAACAATTATTTAAAATTTATTGAGCGCGTCGCTAACATTCCCCACCCTAGTGCTGTCACAGCACTCATCATCTAGAGTGATAGGAGCGACGCGCGCCGCGGAGCGGCGCCACGTCCGGGAGCCCACCTTCACTTCCACGAGTCTGATACGACCGTCCTTACCTGGGAACACCTCTGTGATTAGTCCCTTCGGCCACGAATTACGGGGAGAGTTTGGGTCCACAACCAATACAAGGTCGCCCACTCGTAGTGATGGCTGCTCTGTTTTCCACTTCCGCCTAGGTAGAAGATCAGGTAAAATTTCCTTTACCCACCTGTGCCAGAACATGTCGGCCAATCGTTGACTTGTACGCCAATGCCTGCGTAAGTACAGGTCAGAACTGTCAAACGCTCCGACTACAGGTAAGTTCGACGACGTACCTAGCAAAAAATGGTTGGGGGTGAGAGATTCTACGCCTTCCGGGTCTACCGAAACGTGCATCAAGGGACGACTGTTCACTATATTTTCAATTTCAGCTAGAAGTGTGTTCAACACTTCGTCCCTTGGTGCCCGTTCGAGCAAAACAACTTTGAGCGACGACTTCACGCTGCGAATCAGTCGCTCCCATGCCCCACCCCAATGGGGACTAGCGGGAGGGATGAAAGTCCAGTCCATCCCATTGTTGACACCTACGTTTTTCAATACTTCTTGATCCAGGTTCTGCATGGACCGCTGGAGTTCCTTTTCAGCGCCTTTTAGATTTGTGCCATTGTCGGAGTACAAGTGACGCGGCCAGCCACGCCTCGCTGCCATCCGACGCAGTGCCATGATCAACGAGTCCGTCGTGAGAGAAGCAACAGTCTCAACGTGAATAGCACGCAACGTTAAGCAGGTAAAAAGGACGCCGTACCTTTTTTCTCTGCGTCTGCCGACTGTTACCTCCATCGGTCCAAACAAGTCCAGCCCACAGTGCGAGAAGGGTCGCTGATGATGTGCCACACGAGACTGAGGTAAGTCACCCATACGAGGAACTAGCGGCCTGCACTTCTTAATGCGGCACAGCATGCATTGCGACACTACAGTCTTCACGGTAGGTCTAAGTCTCACTATCCAATATTTTTCCCTCAGCAGGTTTACTACTGTTTCCTGATTTCCATGAGCCGCCTTCACGTGGTAATGCCGAACAATCAGTCGAGCCACAGGGTGCCGGCCGTCCAGTATTACAGGCCTCTTTACCTTCATGGAGACATCTGCAGCAGCATCGATCCGACCGCCCACGCGAAGCAAGCCATGCTCGTCTAAAAACGGTGAGAGAGTAAGTAACCGACTATTTTTAGGTAACGCCTTACCAATGCTAATCGCAGCTAATTCCTCAGCAAACGACTCCCTTTGTGCGTGTCTCAATAGCTGCCGCTCTGCACGCTCCATCATCTGCACACTATGGCCGCTGTCAGGAAGACCTTTTAACCTGTCAACAAATTTGAAAACAGTGGCTGACGCCCGTAGAAGTCGCAGCCAAGAAGAAAATCGAACCGGATCTGGAACCGATGAATAAGCTGAGTGTTCCTGAACAACAGCTGTTACCTCTTCGCATGCTGCGTTCGTTTCTGACTGGATGACATCCTCAGGCCATGACGCGGCATCAAAGTGCAGGAAAGTTGGCCCGGCTAACCACTCAGAATAAAGGGTAGGATTGAAAGTTTCCCGTGTAGCTAAGTCAGCTACATTAAGCTTCGTTGGAACGTATCTCCATTCGTCAATACGTGTCAATTCATCGATCTCCCCGAGGCGGTTCGCTTCGAACGCTTTATATGTACGCGTATTGTTTCGAATCCAATGGAGAACAGTAGTGGAGTCACACCAAAAGAATCGACGTACTGGAGATAATCTATGTTCCTTACCAATAGTGTTTGCTAGCCTTGCCGCTAACAATGCCGCTTGAAGCTCGTATCTAGGTACTGTCATAGGTTTCACAGGTACCACTCTGCATTTACTCGCAATAAAAGAAACACGTATTTTACCTTGCGCTTCTCAACGCCAGTATGCTACGGTACACAGCGCTTTAGTGGATGCATCACTAAATACGTGAAGGTGTAAGTTGCTATAGACAGACTCGCTTGTAGCCGAACTCGTAGCACTGCTAGTGGCCGCTACGCTTTCGTAGCCCGTAGCACAAGGCTGCGTAGCACTGTGAAATGCGAGCCGCGCGGGAGTGGGGTCTTCCATCTCGCTCTCGGACGTTACCGTCGCAGCGCATGCAGACAACGCGTGGCACCTTGGAATGCGAATTGTACTGATAACGTTAATTAGGTCAATCCATTTTACCCACCTTTCATAAATGTTATCAGGAACATTATCGTCCCATCCAATATTCAGGCGCCAGGTATCCTGAAGTAGGATTTTACCCTGAATAGTGAAGGGGGCGAGAAATCCCAAGACATCAAAAATAGACATAATAACCCTTAGCATAATCCTTTTCGTGGGTCGTTCGTTGCCCTGAGTGATATCTTTTGGGATGCGCTTTAGTGACACGTCAAACCCAAGCATATCATCTCCAGGAAACCAAATGAGTCCCAGTGTACGCTCACCTCCATATTGCTGACCGACTTTGAACTTTACTGCAGCAGGGCCTAAGGTCTCCTTTGGTATGCTGTTCAAAACCGCGACGCTGTTACTCATCCAGTTTCGGATTTCAAACCCTCCGGCCCTGTGAATGTCACTGATATTACTTACCATATTAATAGCAGTTTTTTCGTCCGGCAGACTATCTATGTAGTCATCCATATAATGTGAATGGTAAATAGCATCGGCTGCGGCCGGCAAGGATGTCTCATAGCGGCGAGCGTTTTTGTTTTTGATGAACTGAGCTACAAACGGTGAACAATTAGCTCCGAAAATTAAGGATGTCATGACATACTCTTTGACATCTTTTGTAGGGTGGCTCCTCCACAAAAACCTTAGAGCGTGCTGATCCTTGTCGTGAATTTTAACTCTCAGAAACATATCCTTTATGTCACCTGTTACTGCGATTTTATCTTCCCTGAAGCGCAGCATTATACCTAGCAGTGATGACAAAAGATCAGGTCCTGTAAGCAAATAATCATTAAGGCAGGAGCCATCTACCTTACCTGCAGCGTCAAAGACCAGCCGAAGCTTACTTTTGTTTGGGTTGTCAACACCGAAGTGAGGTAGGTACCACGTATTCGATGTGACGTCATTTACCACTAGTTCCCGCGCATAATCATTATCTAGCAAATGATGAACGCGTTCCTCATACCTTTTAGCAAAACTTGTATCTTTCCCCATTTTCCTTTCGATTCCTTTCAACCGTCTCAGTGCGTTGGGGTACGAGTCCGGCATCGTGCGACCTGGCTCCTTCCAAGGTAAGCTAACATGCCAGCGTCCTTCAACGAGCACCGCTGATCGCTCCAGCTGATCGATGGCGCGCAAATCGTCAATATTCTGGCGCGGCTTACCGGAAACGCCCATGACATCCAATGCAAACGAACGTCGAACCTCATCATGGATTTCTTGAAGAAGACTATCAGGCGATGAAATGTCACTTACCTCTTCATTCTCCGTGATGGTCAGGGCGGCCTCAGCGCAGGCAGAGTAAGCGCCGGCGGCGGCTGCGGCTCGGGCGAAGGTGGCACCACTCCGCGCCACGCGCACCTTACCATGTACACACCAACCTAAAGGGGTAAGTGTAGCGAACGGCTCATTTACACTACCTAATTTTATTTTCAAAGGTACAATTAAGTTATAATTATCTTGACCAATTAATATATCAGGTTTTGAATCTGAGGTACACAATTTATCCTTAATTTCCTTTAGGTGAGAATACTTATTGTAATCTATAACAGATAACTTTTGAATAGGCAGACTTAATTCCTTAACACATCGTATTCTTATATTATTATGTAACTTATCATCATACCCAGCAATGTCCATATTCATAACCGTCGATTCGCATACCATCGCGTCATTATTCCACGCTCCACGCACTGATAGCGTCTCGCGGCGGCCGCGCAGCCCGACGCGCTCGGCGAGGCCCGCGCTTATCAGCGACACACTCGATCCGTCATCGAGTAGCGCGGTGGCGTTTACGATTCCGTTAGGGCCGTGCACACGAATAGGTAACACTTTCAATAACACTTTATTGTCACATTTGTCACTCGCGTTAATGTACGTTATCGTTTCCGAAGACGCGGTAGGCTCGGCTCGTTGCACGTCAGCCGACGTCGTAGTACACGTGGTGGACGCCTTGTTGTTATCTGCGCTGGTGTGCTCGCGTTGTTTACTCGTAGAATAATGCAGGAGACGATGATGTTCTTCATTACAGCCGTCCTTGTCGCACACAGGAGCTGAACACGTTTTTCTATCGTGTTTGGATATTAAACATTTGTAGCACAGGCCGTGTTTTTTCACATATTGCCACCGTACTTTACGTAGTGCTTTCTTAAATTGTTTGCAGTCGCTGAGATTATGTACCGCTGCGCGGCAAAACAAACAATTAGCGTTACGTTCTTCGTCTTGAACTAGCACGGTCTGTGTGCGTGTGCATGTACTGGTCTTATTTTTCAGATGCTGGTCACTTCGAAAGGTATTAGTAAAAATACTTGCAGTGGTGGAAATCTTTACAGCTTCTTCGTGCAAAAAATCAGATAAAATCACCAACCTTGGTTCCATTCCTTCGGTGATTATTTTATAACTGTAGTCGGACCACTTGGAGATAAGCACTGCGGGGAGCTTGGATAGAATCATCGAGACGATATTGACACCATGTAGGTACTCCTCGCGTCCGACTGCTCGTACCGCTTCCACTACATTTTGCACTTTCACAGAAAACGCGACGATATCTTTATGATATTCTTGTTGTAGGGATTGAAGCTTCTTTATGTCTTGGAGTATTCTGGAAATAATGCAGTCGGGGTTACCAAACCGTAGCTCCAATGTCGATATTACTTTGTCAGGTGACGTGGCGCTTATGAACAATGCAGCGACTGCATCTTTCGCTTGCCCTCGTAGGCATTTTCGAAGCCTCCAAAGGTTTTCTTTTGGCGTGAATTTGCACAACGCCGTTGACTCGTCGTAGGCTTGTTTGAATTGAAGCCATTCCAACTGGTCACCAGAGAATTCAGGTAGATCTCTTGGTGTGCTCATGCGGCTGAGCAAACTGGTTTGAGACACGTTGTTTGCACAGCTAGTAGAAATATCCTTCAAAGCACTTGCCAACATTTGAACCGTGTTGTTAAGTACAGTCACGGAGTCGCCGGGCGGCGGCGGTGGCGGCGGCGCTGCGGCGCGCGGTTGGCCGGCCACGTGCTCGGCGCATAGCGACGGTACTCGTGTGTGCAGCTCACCCGTTGCAATTCCTTTTTCGGGGGCTTGCTGCTCCAATAGGGGTTCTTCGTGGTTGCTTTGATGGGTCACCCAATCTTCCAGGTCTCTGCGAGGAAGTTCCTTTCCATCAATTAGTGAACTGTATTCCATCTGTTCTTCCTCGTCGTTGAGTACTGCCAATTGGGCATCCAGATCTTGATCAATGAGCGCGATCCGAATAGCAGCTTTTTGTTTGGCGGCTTCCAGTTGCAACAGTTTTTTCTTGCTTTCCCGCGTAGATTTGCTCGATGACGCAACAGATTTTGCCGCCGTTCTCGCGACGTGAGGCAGCGGTTCCGACTTCATGCTGCTTGCCGGCACATCGGAAAACAGACGTTGCGCCACAATGTGCTTGAGGTGCTCAGCTTGAGTATTTTCTTCAGCTATATTCTGTTGCTGCTGCAGCTTTTTTGCGTGCCGTGTTTTTACGCCTGGAGTGTGGATCATTGTAGATCTGGCTCGAAGTACCACTTTGTTGAGGGTGTTGCAGCAAAAAACAGGCGAACTTTGAAAACACGTTTATTCCGTGGTTGTACAATCAAAATGGCCGCGTGCGCATAAATTAAAGATTCGGGCGTGCGCATTGATTCGCGTTAGGTGGCAGACTGGCAGGGGCCCACAATGTGACAAGCATGTCAGCGTGGTCCGCGTCTTGGCTTACATAGTGATGCTACTACTTACTTACTAACTAAAGACAAATACGTTAGGTACTAACAATTATTTAAAATTTATTGAGCGCGTCGCTAACAAACAGGTTTTACTAAATACACAATAATTATGAAAGTATATACGGTACCTACTTGCAACAAAATAACATTTTTTTTTATGTTTTCTGTCTATTTGTTTGCTCCGGCTAATCTCCGAAACTGCTGGGCCGATTTTGACGGGACTTTCATTTGCAGATAGCTGATGTTACAAGTAATAATTTAGGCTAATTTTGTTTTAGACAAATAATTAGGGTGCCGCGCAAAAAAATAAAACGCAAGACATCCAGTATGTTTTTCGACATGCACGCAAACGAAGTCGCGGACACAGTAATTTTTATAAAAAGCAATCACACTACAATCACACTAATATTATAAAGGCGAAAGTTTGTGAGTGTGTTTGTTACTTCTACACGCACAAATGGCTGGACCAATTTTGATGAAATTGTGTATGGAGGTAGCTGACACCCTGGATTAACACATAAGCTACTTTTTATCCCGATATCGACACTTATGCGGGTGAAACCGTGAGGTGCAGCTAGTCCATTGATAATGTATGCGTTTGGATGGCTAACGGTTTGCAAAGTATTATGATAATAGCAATATATTTCTCACAACTTTAAGATGGATATTGTAAACAGCTTAGTAGATTTTATGATTTTTGTCAAACTGGCTGATTTTACTATGAAAACATACAGACAGTATTGATAAAATTAACCAAAATCAAGCCAGGTAAAAAATAATTCTATATAATAGAGCACCCAATATTCGTTTTATCTTGATAAACCGAATCTCTGGAACCAGTCGTATTTGAAAAAATATTTTTGCATTTGATAGCCTAATTCTTGAGGAAGGGCTATAGGCTTATTTAACATCACGCTAGGGACATTAGGAGCCGAGCAAGAAGAAAAAAAATTGCTAGGCGAATACGAAGTAATAGCGCGGGCAGTTGATGCTATATCGGGTCGGGGGATCAAGAAATTTCACGCGGACAAAGTCGCAGGCAGAAGCTAGCTACAAGCTATTAATACGATGAGAGATGATGGATGACGATATTGTCAAACGAGACGAGCCATAATTATTTTATAGCATCCGGTAAGGGTAAAAAACCCTGAGTAGTAATGAAATTGTAAAAGCTGTGTACCGTGTCGTCCATCTTGCAAGAAAGGTTAAAGACTTAATATATATATTTTTTTTTAGTATTTGTGTATTTTAATATTCTATCTGTGTTATTGTGTCTACGCAAAATACGCGCATTGACATGGAGTTGCGGACACCAGCCCGTATTACCTATTATGGTATGGGTTTAATAATTGCATGAAATAAATGATATTTAATAATTAATTTAATAAAATTGTATTCGACCCTATCGCAGTCTCAGGTCTAATAATATAAAACTTTGAGTTTCCTGATCCAAAATGTTTATACCAATTGCAACCGTTTGCGAAAGAAAACAAGGTCAGTTTCAACTGGCATTAAAAATTTTCGCCGCCACACCGATGGATTAGCTGATACACAAAAATAAGTACCTACCATTTTTTTTTTACTTCAGGTGATCTTCATATCGGCTCGAGTACATCCAGGGGAGACGCCATCAAGCTTCGTCTTCAACGGGTTCCTCAACCTTTTGTTAACACGGAATGATCCGATCGCAATTCAGCTAAGGAGACTCTACGTCTTCAAGATGGTTCCTTTCCTCAACCCTGATGGAGTTGCCAGGGGGCACTATAGGACCGATACGAGGGGGGTTAATTTGAACAGGGTATATTTGAACCCCTCGTTACATCTGCATCCTACTGTGTATGCTTCTAGGGCGTTGATAAGGTAAGTTATTTCTCTGTGTTGTTTTAAAACATAACAAAGACCTTTTTAACTAAAGTGTAGATAATATAACCAAGGATTCTGGCTCAATTCTAGATTCTTTCTTCCTCTGTAAGTTTGTAACAAGTAACTCGGCTATTAAGTTTTAAAAATATCAATTTTTAATAATAGTCATTTCTTTAATGATTTTGGAACAATTAAATAAGTATGTGTTATTTTTCTATAGGTACTACCACTACGGCTGTGAAAAGGACGACTTGTCTGATGACAGCAAGAGTTTTACATCGCGGAGCATCCAGAACATTAGCGAGTGTTCCGAGGTAGGTAGCTAAAAAACGCCAAGTTGAGCTACACGATTACTGACAAATGCTTGCACTGACTACAAAAGTCCACTTTTTGTATGGTTCTTTCCTTAAAAGTCCGTTTCAGACACGGATTTAAATGTTCTTCACATGATCTGACCAAGATTATGTCTGGACTTTAAAGGATCGTTGACCCAGGGGTCATAGGTTCTTTAATTACAGAAACACTATCTCTTTTCCACATCATCTAACCACAAATCTCTCTCCCTTTCCCACAGCTGCTAGATATAAAATCAAAGAAGAAAGGTGCCAACACTCCGTACAAAGGCGGCGACTACTACAAACGGGACAAGTCCGTCAAACCAATGACCTGTAACAAGTCATCTACCACCATCAAAGCACCGTCTTCGGATAACTCTAAGAAAGAGTACAAGTCGTTGAGTGGGGAGGCTGCGCATTTGGCTGAACAGGTTAGTGTCATAACGTAACTTTATAATTTCCATCATTGTAATTTGAATCTTATTATTTTATTTTTATATGATAAGTTGCATGTACAGACGCCAGCACATCAAGCTACCCGAAACTGTCAAATTTTCCCAATCAACTTTGAACCTTATGCTATAGCGGTAAAGTTGAAAATCTATTAAAGAAACTTGACAGATTGTAGTAGCTTGATGTGCTGGCGTCTGTACATGCTGATTTGCAACAACGATAACAATGATTTTCTTTAATATATTAAGTCTTCTGCTGCTGGTAAAAGGCCTGATAGGGATATAGCCTGTATTTCGAGACAATATCCGCAACTACCATAACTAATTCAGATCGTTGTTATCCGTTATTCTTGGATTTTTCATGGTTTAAAGGTTAAAGATGCTTCTAGAACTGTTTCTCCATATCAAGTCACTGATCTTCTTTGAAAATCTCCGTTTTTAGGGTTGCGTACCAAAATGGTAAAACGGAACTCACGTGAACGAATGGGAACGTGAGACTCAGTCTGTCTGTCTGTCACAGCTGGATATCTCAAGAACTACTAATGCTATCAACTTGATATTTGTAATAGTCTTAGATGATGTTTGCCCAATTATTTTGCAAAAAAGAAAGAAATTAAAATATATGTATATTTTTTGCAACCGGGACTAAAAGGGGGACTGAAAAATTCAAAGTGGGGCTACTAGGGCATGTGGTTATCATATGAAAAAAATCGCAGTTTGCACGTTTTCAAACATTTTTTCTTTTTTTTTTAGGCCGCTTAGTTTTCGAGTTACATTAGTTCCACTATCGGTCAAGAGATGGCGCTGACATAAAACTGCAATATACCGCAGTGCACAGTGTTAAAATTCTCTGACGAATATAAGCCTCGCAGATGAAAATTTAAAAACATGATGGTACGGAACCCTCGGTGCGCGAGTCCGACTCTCTCTTACCCGGTTTTTTTTATAGTAATGATTATTAACGAATTGTACGAAGCAAAGTAAGAACCTACCTGGGTTTGAACCCACAACTACCTACTACTTAAAAGTTTGCCTTTGAAACTTCAATGAATATGTATTTGGCTCGCGTGAGCAAAGCTAGCAAATCGTAATTATTTTGACAATATTAATGCCCACGGAGTTGTGTACTTAAAGCCAGTGTATTCTTGCAGTACCCAAATTACAATGGCACTCGCCCTTAATGATCATTTAAAAAACTGAAATATTTTTAGTCTACTTGAAATGCTTTTGGCTATAAACAGTACAATGACTGCCTAATATTTCACAAAAAAAAATGCAATTTCACGAAATTGCATTTTTTTCTCTGCATAACCATTTCAAATATTTGTAGCGAAATGAAAGAATATCTCAAATTTTTATTTAGGTGCTGGGTATCCGTTGGCTGAAAACGTCTGTTTAAATAGCTTGCTTATAGGTTAAATCTTTTTATTTTGTGTAAAAATGTAATCAATATTTTTTACATAGTTTCCTCATAATTTATATAATAATCAAATCAAATAAATTATGCCACCTAATGCAGGCCACGATATACTTGCGCAAAATTGGACTTGCACAAAGTATTACATTATCGTGTGTGGGATGAATTTTAGCACAAGTATCCGAGCCATTCTGTGTCATGCTGACTTGAGCAAGTCTAAACTTGCGCTGGCTACCAATCTGCCAGTTACACTAAGAAACCGAAATTCCAACCCCGAAAAATCATCAGCAAAATGGATAGCAGATTGTTTGGATTTAAAAGACATGCGAACATGCATACAAATATACCAGAAACTTGAGGATTATCGATAATTAATTTTAACATGTTTTCACATTTAACTTAATCCTTCTCTTTAATTAATTTCGACACAAACGATCCGTGAAAATCCGTCCATGAATTAATATGTAATACATTGTAAAGCTTATCGACTCTTGGAATAAAGTCAGCGAAGCGGCGTAAAAGCGAATTATGGTGAGAGCGTTCATATCCTCTGGTTTTTAATTAAAACACGATCTGATTAATGTTTTGACGTATGTATGACCTTTTAGTACGTGCCCTTACAGTCGAACAACAAATTATTTGTTAAGAATTAATTCCAATGTTGTAATAATAACATTACTTCTTCATTATCTCCTCTAGAGGGCGCCATATTAAATTTAGTGTGCCGTCACATCGTCTATAACCAGCGGACGGTCAAGACGCTTCTAACGATACCTCATTTGTCAAATTATTATAAGTAATTTTGACGGGAAGAGACGCCCTAGAAAAACATAGTGACAATCTTTTATTTTGATATGCACACGAACGGGCACAACTAGAAATAATTAAGTTTGTATTTGCACGCCGAAATTAAAAGCATACTAACAGATCTATCTATCTTTAAAAAAAATCTGTACTTACCTTATTTGCCGTCGCAAATAAATGTTTTTGGTTTTTCCGTCAGGTGTACGATATGAAACTCCAGGAGCAGCCATCACAAACGAGCAACACGTCTTCCAAGCACTCGAACGAGGAGAATTCCACCATACTAAACGACAACACGCTACGGACCTGTTTGGGGTCCACGGTTCATTTGAGTACGAGTGACGAGCTCAACTTTCAGACGCCCAATCCACTGCGACCGCTTCGTGATACGCTGAAGAACAGTATCAGTCTGCTTATGGAGTCTACTTCTACTGTTACTGGGTAAATAAAGCTTACATTTAGAATATCAATAGGTATAGTCATAAAGTGGATCTCGTATCTGCTTTATCATCCTAAAGTTACATATCACTTGCACGTCAGAAACTACAGGTCTATGTGATAAGTGATGTTTCAATTTACTAGGAATTGTTGTCAAAAGGGCTAAAGGAATCACGAGGTCGACTATACCTACACTTACATTGCTTTTCATTAAATACTTAACGGAAATGAATTCAATCGACATAATAATTATGTAGAAAATTAAGAGTAGGGTGATTTAAGATTGCATTCATCCGATGTAATTACCAATGGACATGCGAAAAACTTGCTCAAGGGGTAATTCGTGTTAATTCACAAATATTAATGTATTCAACATTAGCTCAAAAAATTGATACTGTTGCCGCAAATACGTTGGATAAGAAAGAAAAATGGTTTATTCTGCACAAATAAGACGCAAAAATATTTAGAGTAGGTAATGAAATTTGTAATGTAAATAATTTAAACGAAGCAAGAGGAGTAAGTATGTAAGGATCGTAGCAGGTGGCGTTCTATAGTTTCTGCCTACCCCCATGTGAAGAAGGCAGGAATTTATGTATGTAAATACATGAATTATTTTGTCAACTAAATATTTACAAGGGTTACCTTACAAAATTGTTCACAGTGAAACTTCAATAGGAGGCCGAGACTCTCGCATGTCCAATTTGAAGATGGGTTGGTGTCAGGAGTGCCGACGGGCGGTGTCCAAGTTAGAGGTCACCATGCCCGGCATCACTAGCATGGTACCCGGATATAATGTGTCTCTGGTATGTATAGCATCTACTATCTTTAAGGCTGATTTCAATTTTCATATAACTTTTATATGAGGATTAAAAATTCTCGTAAGACTTACGTTTTCAGCTTTTGTCTAGAAAATATGGAAAAGAAAATATTATATTTATTTAGCATAGAATAAAAGGCATACAACATAAATTCAATATGTCTAAGGTAGAACAAAAAAAAAACTTAGTAAAAAGTGTAGGTTGTGATTTACAGGCAATTACATTTTGAAGTACCTTTGTAATCCCCGCATCCTATCAAACCTTCTTCCTTTTCCCACCCAGAACCGTCAAGACCTTACTTCATCTTACCACACCTCCATAGACGAATACAGAGAACACCAGAGACAACAAATCGACGAGCAATCCAAGAAGGTATTATTGAGTTTTTTGTCTTTTTTTTTCATTACAAAATAATGATAAATATATGTTTTGCGAGTTAATGGAGAATAATATGTAAATATTGAAGCCGGAAACTACATACCGCGGGGTATTAGCGTAACACACTATCAGTAGTAATGGGAACCCATTTTGACAGTTCAACGACATTGCGTTAGTTACGTTGTTGAGCAGACACATTTGGGTGCAGGTTCAAGTCATCTTTCAATTGACTTCCCATTATTTTCTCTGAACCTTTATTTTATTACATGGTAAAGGACAGTAGCATAACCCAGTACCACCTTAGAGAGAGATCGAGTACAATCTCTTGGACTCTAATTCGATCGAAAACGATCTGTTTGCGGACGAATGGACAAAGATTATATCGGCATGTCAGAAGTACTATGAGAGGGATTTATAAAAGTGTTGTTAACTTTTTACCTGAACTTGATGATTTTATATTTTCTCTTTTATGTGTATATACAAACTGTTTTCGTCATTTGTTTAAAACCGTTTTAATTCATCATCATCATCTGCCTAGCCTTTTTCCAACTATGTTGGGGTCGGCTTCCAGTCTAACCGAATGCAGCTGAATACCAGTATTTTACATGGAGCGACTGCCCATCTGACCTCCACAACCCAGTGACTGGGTAATACGATATCCCTTGATAAGCCTGGTTGTCAGACTTTCGGGCTTCTGACGACCCATAACGACTGTCGAAGATCCACGAATGACAGTAATTAATTAATTCACCGTTTTAATTAAAGAAATAAATAAATACATTGTTCATAACAATTGTCCACAGTCCCAGGACGTGGATTCTCTGTCCAAAGATGAGAATATCCACTTCTGTACCAACTGCTTCAAGAGATACCTGGTCACGGAGTCCAACGTGGAAATCGTAAGTTTTACTTATGCTCCCAATAAGCAGATAAAACTGCAATGTTTATATTTTCAAGTCAGGAATGTCACCAACGGATATTTCAACATCTATGATCCCATGGCCATTTCAGACATCAATCTACATAGTCTTCACATGATCTGATCAAGATTATGTCTGGAGTTTAAAAGAGACTTGTGACCTCTGAGTTTGTTTCTACCTTTCTTCTCAGAGTAGTCAAATAGGAAACGCCGACCTCATCTAGCTTATTTATTTTAATAACTCTTTTTTTAATGACGTGAAAAAATGATCCGATATTCTATTCAAAGAATAAACAATTTATTTTCATTTGATCCAAATTGGATTGCTGAGTAATACAAAATAAAGCATTCTA